>JAPMOB010245149.1:0-19481 GCA_029875015.1 Lepomis gibbosus
TTTTTTTTCTATAGACAGTACTCACAAAGGTATAACGATCAAGATTAACTTAAAAATTGCCCAGAGTTCTCCTTTAAATTAAGTGTAACCAATAGGTAAGTAATTGATTATATGGGTTTGTGTCATTTCCAGGGGTGTAGTCAACCAGAAAACATGAGCACTGTACTCACTTTGATTAGACAGTAACCACAATTTGTGTTGAAATTTCAGGTCATCCACTGCCCACTGCTTCAGAAATGATCAAACCATTCATTATGTGCCTTTTATCACACATTTAGCAGCAGTAGATTGCTCTGAGTGGTTCTGGGTTATTTAGTTCAGTCATAAATCAGACACTCATCAGGCCAAAGGGGGGGGGGGACTAAGAAAACCCCTTGACTTGGTCAACGTACCTTTAGTCTTTAGTCATGACAGGGTCATTTCTTCTATTTTAGAGAGGGTTTCAATGGACTTGTTTTTATACAAAAGGAGCCATGTCAGCCATGCATGTTTTAAAATGTTAGGTAAACCTACTGTATACAGCGTATAACACCCTATACATCTGTACACTGAATACATAGTTATACTGTAAGAAGTAAAAGATAATTGCGACATGAGACTGTGCTTATATTAGCACAGATGCTTAGCTTTAGTTGGGCACACACACACACACTACTCACACAACACAAGTACATTGTAACCATACACACATGGACAGAGACACACACGAGCTCACTGACTAACACACTCTTGAATAATATTAAAATGTCAGGATAAATGCTCAACCCCAAATTACCCCTAACACCCGGCTCTGACAGATGGGGCAGCGATCAGTGTCTTGATAAATGTCAGGCCAAATAATAAAGTCCATTAGCTGCTTCTGTTAGTCTGCTTCCTAAAATGAGTTGATAGTTTCCCCACAGAGGATTTCAATAGAGCAGAATATGGCTGCATGGCTATACATGACTTTTTATTGGTGGATGACTTTGCTGTTGAGATCTCCATTACACACACACACAACCCACTCTTCCCACACTAAACCAAACAAAATAATATACTAAAAATACACCTGTAGAAGAGCAAACCTAAATGTACTTTCCCTGAAATGTGAGGACACTAAGCTTTCAAAAGATTGATGAAAGTGCTGATGAGCTCATCTTTTTCATTCTATTCTATAAAGGCCCCCTTCCCCCTTTTGTGCCACTCATTCAAACCCTGTGCTTTACTGGATAATACACTGACCGTCATTTCTTTGCTTCTGTAATACCTCATCAATAGTCCTGTTTGGTGCAAAATGGAGTCAGAAATGAAAGAGAATTACAGAGTGACTCTTCTAGGTTCTTTGAAATGAGTATTTGTTGCATAAGCAGCATAACCCTGTCTTTTTACCCCGTGTTATCACAGAAAGAGAGACAGAGTGGTGAAACGGCGTACGCTTACAAGTCTAAGACTGTCCACAAGGCTGATTTATCCCAGAAACCCTGACATTAAGATCACACTGGGAGACATAATGTAATTTACCTGCCTCATCAGCTAATGCAGCACAAATCCATTTTCGCCCAAACAGGAAGGGCCACATACATTACCTTGATGACCATGCAAAGTCAAGGGGGAACAGCTAATGAGACTAAATGTAATTACTGTCCACCTCCAATTCGGAAACAAAAAANCCCCTCCTGCACTCCCATTTGAGGCTCCGAACACTGGGAAGAGAACACACCTTCTCCACATCACCACTCAGCGCTGCAATTGGCTGTCCTGTCACTATTTAGATCGGTGTTTAGGCTCTTCATTGTGATTCCCATTAGCTGATGGCTCAGCCACCACAGTCTTCCTGACATCTATGAACTGATTAAAAAACAAAGAATTACAGGAGGTGCTGAGTTATTGACAGTATCGTGCAGGAACTTTCCACTCAGTTTACCGAAATGCTTAGTTGGACGAAATCTGAACCAAATAAGATAAATTCCTCCCAAACTCTTTCAACCCCCGTCAGCCTATTTCATTGGAAAACAATGTATGTTGCTTTCTGAAGTTTCTGAAGTGCATTGAAAACAGAAAAAAGCAACGGTGTTGACTCTATCTCTTTCTCTCACACACTCCCTCTGCCTGTCTCCCTTTTACATTCTCCTCATACAAGGTGACTTCCACACTTCTCTAGGATTATAATGTGCCATGGAGGTTAAAGTAGTGTGGTGTACTCTACTTTTTTCTCCCACTCTGTCTCTTGCTTTCTGTCATTATAGGCTCTAAACCTTTGGTGAAATTAGGTATCCCAAAGTTAAGCTGTTGTCTGATGAGCAATTTTGAACCATGTCGCTTTATGCCTAATGCAATGTGTGCAAAGAGAGATGAAAAATTGATTGAAAAAGATATGAAAGTTGTTAAGTAAGGACTTTAACATCCTGAAGGAATTGACATACGAAACCTTCTCTTAGTCTCAGACTCACAAGACAAAAGTCTTAACTTCTATGGAAACAAGCTTACCCTCCAGAGTTTCACTGAGAATGTTTATCCCAAGTATAGTTTATTTATTTATTATTATTATTATTTATTTATGTTATCCCCCGTTTAACGTATTGGGGAGGAGAAAGTGGAGTCGATGATCGTGTGGGGGTATGAATAATTAACAGGAAATAAACAAAAAAAGGGTAAATAATCTTATCGTATCCAACAGCTGCGTTGATACCCAGACACCCCCACACCCTCGCCTGGTAAAGAAAAACCCCTGTCCATGCAGTTAAGCTGCTTATAAATATTTGTAATTAAAATCGAAGGGGGAAGGCAGGGAGAGTGGCATCTTTATCACTGGAGACACTGCTGCTGCAGGTGTCTTTGATGCCCAGAAAGGCGTTTTGATCTGACAGTGCAGCAGTGTACAGACTCCAATCAGCTTGTCCCACTCAGCAGCTCCCTCCATGCTCCCACCTCGACTTCCCTCCCCATGCATCCTCACATGTTCAAGAGTTCATTACCCATTTGTTTTGCATTTTCATCTATTTCTTTCAGACCTTTGAAATCTCGTCAGCCCAAACCTTTAAATTATTCATCAACACATAAAAAAAAACTCCTCTATTTTAGGACACGACAAAACTTAGATTTTGCAGACGTGAGCACAATAATGTGTCCAGCTTTATGTAATTGCACTCATTTTTAAAAATAAAGCATCATTGAAGTTTTAAAGGTGTAGTAATCGATATTTTTTATATCATCAGTGGATAAAATAACAATAGACAACGGGTCTATTATATAGAAAAAGGGTCACTCATTTGACAAACCCACAAATAATAATAATAATAATAATAATAATAATTTCATTTATATAGTGCTTTATCTTAGATACTCAACACACTTCAGAGTGAAGGGAGGAAACACAACCACCTCCAATGTGTAGTACCCACCTGGGAGATCACCCGAATTATCAACTCATTAGCTCTACGAAGCACTGTAGCTTCTGTCATTGTTTTGGTTTTACAGCCCGCAACTTCACTATTTTGTTTTACTCTCACCTCTCTCATCAGCATTGTTTGTAGACACAGCAGGCAATCATTTCCAGTGAAAAGCTCTAAAAGCTTGTTTTGCATCTGTTTTTTTGCAAAGCAGCTAAAGCCTGATATATGCTGCTTGTTGCTTATACATCTCCTGGGTGTGTAAATAGGCAGCTGTTTGCTAATAGTTGCTATAACAACTTTTAAAAGTGAAAATATGTCAGTGCTGACAATGTTTATTTAATTAAAGCTGATTAAAGTAGCCTATAATAGTGCAATTTTGATGAAACAAGATGGTAGTCACATTAATTGAAACGTGATGCTTAAATGCAGCATAATTTTGCAAACTATATGCCAGTTGCAGACTAAATCCTAAAAAAACTCTTCTTGGCAAAGACTCTTTCATTCCTCATAATGGTTGTTGTGTTGCTTCACATAGTAGTTGTTGAAGAACACAGTGACACAAGGGAAGATAAATGGAGAGCAGTGGAGGGGAGCGGGGGGGTTTAGTAGCTGAGCTGATGGTTGGTGGTCAAAAACATATGTTCTTCTTTCTCTCAGACAAGGTTAAACCAGTACTTGTAGTGGGCCAGTACACACTGGTCTGCAGTACAGGCACTTTTACATTTTACTCTTTAGTGTACCATGACTTTTACTGTGCACTTCACAAGCTGCCAGTACTCTTTTCTGCAGTCTCCATATCAGGTTTTCCAGGCGATTCATAATGGCGCTCACCTGTTCTTGTTCTCACCTGTCTGCTTTTCTGTGTCGTTGGCTAGTCAAGCAACATTACAAAGCCTCGCTCTAAAAGGGCACCGATAGAACCCAAACAGAGTCAAACGATGACACAACAGATCTTTGAAAACATTCTACTGTACCAGGGCCTGAGTGTTTGCATGAAACACTAAAAGTATAGAGAAGAGAAAGTATCCAGGGATTTAGTTGGGAACACAAGGAGGAACAGGTTTTTGATCGATGCGGTCGTGTCACTTTCTGTGAACTGACCAATCATAGCTTGGATGGGGCTGGAAATTACCAAAAGGTTAATGTGCTACAGCAAACTTTCAAATGTTGAATTCATTGCTATGCATGGATGGTGATTCTTGACACATTATCTCTTAGCATATCACTAATTGTGTCTTGGCAATATTTACTCTTTGTTATGTCATACAGAAATTGCAATACTACAGTTTTCAAACCACTACACTATATGGCCGCACTATACATGGTTACATTCAGTGTGGTCCTTGTGCTGCATAAAAAACTGAAATTTATCAGCAAATGTATAATTTTACATTTCTATAGAAGTATATTTATTTTCTTGGTAGAAAATGAACATGTTTTACAGTTTAGATAAAAAGATGTCTGTAAAGGTTCTCAGTCATCTAGGTCAAAGTAATCCAGGGAAGGTTAAAATCAAGGGCAAGTGGACTTGGTTGAAGATACTAGAAGACGGAAGAAACTCAGCTATTTAACCTCTGTGGAGTCTTTTGCCAAGATCATCGATACTGCTAGTTTGTTAGTGCTCATGACAGTCGTTATGGTCGTTAGGACAACCCAAGGCCAAGTCTGAATGACCATCGTTGGCAACTTCACCTGAGGCCTTAAGTGAACGTTTGTTAATCCGGGGAAGTGATGAAAGCATTGTAAGTGGTTGATAAGGGATGTCACATGCCCCCTCCCCTGTTAAGCAAGGGCTTGACACTCACACTTGGCATGACACCTCTTTCAAACCATCCATCCACCTCTGTCTAAAATGTGCACATGGTGGTCCTCAAACGAGTGTTTGCCCTTCTGTGTTGAGCCATGCATTTGTGTAGTGGTTGTTTAGTGCACTGGACAGCATACATAGCTTTTCTTGTGTTTGGGTGTGCGGTCTTTGGGGTGGAACAGAATCTGTCTTAATGTGTTTCTGGGTTTAGAAAACACAGGGATGTGGTGTTTGTTGAAAATCCTCCTGAATTTCTCTGATACTCCAGACACGTGTGGAATCACAATGTTGTTGCGTTTGATCTTCCTTTCCTCATTCCTGTTTCGTAGGTGTTCTTCCCAGATCTTGCGGATTTTTTCACAAAGGTCCGTGTGAGGTGTCTCTAATGACCATAACTACTGTCGTTACAACAGCCACGAGCACTAATGAACCAGCGGTGTTGATGATCTTGGCAAACGACCCTACAGAGGTCAAATAGCTGAGTTTCCCTACCAGTCAGTCAGAAATGAAGAAGTCTCTTGGATGAGGGACAAAATGTCTTCTAGTATCATCAACCAAGCCCAGTTTCACCTGCTACAGTATGGTGTTTAATTAGTCTCAAAATCCATGCATGTAAAAAGCAGGTGAGTCACATGATATGAGTACGCAGAACAGTATCCTTGAGCAGAAAACCATTCTCACAAGGGAGCATTTTCATTCCTGGTGCACAAATGCGGTCCTACATGCTCCCAACTACTCAACACTCACTAGCTCGTCAAGTTGACTTTAGACATTTGCAGATCTGGAACGACTGCTGTCACCACAAATAGCCTATTGTAGAGGTGGCTGTTCCTCACTTTACATCTTCTTGATGATTCTGCTGCCAAAAAAAGGATCAGAGACAGTCTGGAGACTGTGGGTGTTGAAAGTAACCACTCAAAGGAGGGATGACATCAGACACTGTCTATTCCAGCCACACCTCGAAAGTCTCAAAAGTCATGCTGATGAGTAAGTGAGTGTTGAGCAGTTGGGAGTGTGTCATGAGCATTGTGCCACAGAAGTTTTCTAATAACTAACTGCTATTAGTTAAATCGGAGAGCTGTATATTAACGAATCATACACAGGATTAAAATCTTTGGGTAATTTTCGTCGAACTGATCTTTATATTTTTCGTAAGATGGAATAATTTAGGAACTCCGCAGTGGCGCTGCAGAAAAAAACAAAAAATGACTTGTATTTTTTTGCTTTTTTTTCCGATTTCATTTTGAAACGAAAATACAAAAACAGGGAGTCAAGCCTCAGCAAGGCGAGCCATTCCCATGTTTGGACAAAATTGCAGAGTCAAGCTCCTGTTTATGTCCTTCACTTGGCTGGATATTTTCTCCTTCATACAACAGAAGAAGCCCAATTTTTTTCCTAGTTTGAAAGTATGCACAGGTGAGGATTTTTGAGCTACAGACATAACACAAAATGTTTTATTTTTATATTTTTATTTTTATTTTTTACTTCAGATGGATATCTAGCAAATACTGTAAAAAATGTTGTGATTTTGAATATATGTTCATTAATAATTGATCAAGAAAGGTCGATCTGGACCAGATGACTGGATACATGTATTATTGCCAGAGCAATACATTATCCGTGTAGGCACACTCCACATTTGAAACACTGCTGTCAACAGGAAAGCCTTGCTGCTTGTCAACCATGATTAATGTGAAGTCCCTCAAAAACAAGGGAAATGCATCAGAGAAACTTTCAAGAGAAAGGTTACCAAAAACACAATTGCAGTGAATGAGGACATTGCTGAATTTCATACAGTTTTTCCCATCTGTCCCCAATCATCCCAGATGCTGTGTCTCACAAGAATTATGAGACATTTCTCTCATGAGGAAATTGCTTTTACAGCAACCTCATCCCACTCTTCAAACTCCTTAGCAGCCATCCAGAGTGTGTGTGTCTGCGTGTGTGTGGGAGTGCTGACACAACTGAATACAGTGGCACTCCTCATGGACCTAACACAAGGTGATAGCACGTCCTGTCAGACTCTCCTTCTCTTCTAATTTGTTTGTGTCATCGCTGCACACCTGTTCATGTCATCTCATGTTGGAGATTGAAGTGTAAAAGGCAGCTGGTTTCGTTTCTGTCTTATCTGATAAGGTTGTTATAAGTTGTACACTGATGCTGTTTGTTTGTGACACTGGCGTGATTGATATTGTGTCAAGGAGAGTGGAAAGTTTCCCAGTGGCAAATGAATGGGTGACTCCCAAAATGAAGGAAATGGAAGATGAAAATCAGGACCTATTATGATGGGGAACATTAGCAGAACAGCACAGGGCTGCCATCTGTCTGTGAAGTGACCTTTCAGGAAAAGTGTGGTTGGTGTCTATCATTAACCCCCATCTCTCTTTCTCTGTCCCCCCTCCCCATCCTTGTCGCCTTATTTCTTCTTTTATTTCCTGGATTAGATTTTTTTCTTTTTTACTGAAGCGTAAATTTGGTGGTGTAGTGTTCTTTATGTGAACAACTCAGGGGTATGACCCTAAGGGGAATGATTGAAAGACACTTGTCTGAAAGAGACATAAAATCAAATAAAGACCTGAGCGGACTACAAGCCCAGGGAGTGAGCTAGGAGTTTTGGAGACCTGTATGAACTGAACAGAGGCTGAGGGATGCAACAGTAAATATCTCTGTATGGCAGGTAAACAAAGGAAGCGGTCAGGCACAAAGTGCTAGCACATTAAAAAAAAACAAACTATGCGTTTTCTAACGTAGCCTCAAACAGAGATGAGGATGGTAATCTCAGTCCTTAACCCCACACCCCCAGTTTTTCATTTTCAAACTTACAACCCCAAACAACAGTGACTTCACAACAGACACAACTCTCTCTGGAGCCACAAAAGATGTTATGCAAATTTGTTCTCATATGCAGTAGTACTCCTTCATTGGTGACACTAAGATTTTCAATATTCCAAGCCTGATTTTTAACGTCAGTGTATGTGGCCATCCTTTTTTCAGCAATAGCCATTCAATGTGTTCACATTCTGTGTTATTTAAAATGAAACTCTGGGGCTTTTATCATTAAAACACACTTGACACCACCACCAGTGACCACATGTTTTGACTAATAACCCAGTATGGAAATCTTAACAATGACAACTTTTAAGCTGCACTAACTTAACCTTAACCCTTTTATTGACAATGGAAAAAATAAAAACTAACAAAGGAAACGTGTAATATGAAAGGCACCCAGGACCCATAGAGAATGATCACCTGTTCACCAGTTCCCTTCAGCTCTTTACAGGATTTTCACTCTTTCAAGAATAACGTTGGCAACTGCTGAGGATTTAGCAGACACAAATATTTCCCTCTGGAGTTGGCTGAGATCAAAACCAAAAATAAAAGGACAGTAAAAATTTTACACAATTTTTCACATGGTGGGCAGGAACATGACTCCAAATTTGTGCTAATGTTGCTCTGTATCTGCTGAATGAGTAAATAGGAAACTGTTTGCTAACATGTTAGCCATACTTTTTTGAAGTGGTATTATGTTAATGTCAGTTGTGTGATTGTTTTGCTTTTAGGATTTTTGTCTCTATAAACTGCCTTGAATCCCACTAATCCCCGGTAGTTATTGGTTTTCGGCGCTGTGTGTTCGCGTTTGTCTGTGCCGAAAATCGTTGGAAACATACCCGCCCTCCCCTGGCGGGGATGTTAATGACTCTACTTACCATATCAAAAGCAGCAGCAGCAGCAGCAGCCTGAACTCGCTCCTCAGTCATTGGGTGAAACAAATGACATCACCAAATCATCAATCACATCTGATTGGTTGTTAGAACGGTCGCTATTGGTCACCCTGGGCCTTTAGAAATACAGGCTTGGGTAAGCCCCTCCCCATTAATGACAATGTGGAATTAATAACCCTTTATTGAATAAATACTCCACTTACTGAAGACTATATTCATGTTAATACAAGCAAAAAATATTTTCAGATTTTTTTTTATCAAAGTTGACATTGTATGTGTATACATGGCCACCTGTGAGAGAACTCTGGGTTCTGCTGCAGTGAGAGAGAGAGAGAGAGCCAGAACACAGAGCAGGCCACAGGCAGAGCTATTGATCGGTCTCGTCAAGGTTCAGGGATATAGATGAGTTACAAAACCACCATTAATTACAAATCACTTTTTCCATGAAAGTTTAGATTAGAGCGATTAGAGCGAAAAGCAGCAAAAGTCTGTATCAAACAAAGAAAAGTGATAGGGCGCGCACATTTCTCATCCAAAGATGTCTTCAGCTTGGTAGGGCTGTGTCCTTTGCCCTTCATTTTTTTTCGTATAATTAAAGTTGTTAGCTCCTTTGTGATTATTTGTTGCTGCATTCATCAGTAATTAGATGTGTGGACAAATGAATGCAGATGCATGTGTTTATCCATATTCAATAAGCATGTTCTACTGCCTTATCACTGAGCACATAATCAATACCCAGCGACACATGATGAATTATGGTCCATAATGGTGCATATATTCAGCATGTGTTGAGCCGTATGCAATGTGCATATAAAGCGGTGGGGCACTGTGATACAGTCATGAGCAGGTGCAGGGTTTATGATGATCCACAGGCAGGTTCACAGACGGTCCCTGTCAGAGCCACTTGAGAGAGTCCCTGCTGTCTCAGACAGGTTGCAGTAGAGCCGTGCTTTGCATTAAAATTGCAAGCAGCACTCACACACAAGTGCGTGCAATCTCTCCACTGCACTCTTTCTTTCTACATGGTAAAATAAAGTGTTCTCATACCTTTAACTACATATAGCCTGTGCCTTTCTCCAGGTCTCACCCGCTCTTTGTATTCTTCTGTTCTCACTCCATCCTGCCCTCTGACTTTCTATGCAGCTCTGCACCTGTCTCTGATCCTCCAATGGATTTTAGTATTTTTGGAAAGAGACTGCTGTCTGTCATTAATGTTTGGTGTGTAGCTGTGTATGTAAGCAATCACAATTCATCCATGAAGTCTACTCTTCCTGGGTCTGACAGGCATGCCTGGGCACACAGTGCTCTGCAGTGTCTTCTACTCTATAAAGCTGATTTCAAATACAGCCATTTCACAGGAGATGCACTGCAGTGGCATGAAGCAAGCAGGCTAAACAGATCAACAGCTCTCTCTCTCTTTCTTTCTCTCTCTCTCTGCCCCGCACTCTCTGAGCCTCTGCTTGCATTCCCTCTGTTTTATTGTGACAAGACACAGCAAGTTATGGCTTGAATACCAACGCGATCATTTCTTGACAGTCTCCCTTTATTTGTCTGCTATAGTCCTGATAAGATGATTTTCACTCTCAGGGTTTGTTTTGTCTTGGCAGAGATGGCCTGAATGAGTAAGCTCATCCTCTCTCTCCCATTTTGCCTTTCCATCAGTTGTGGTTCTCCTATATTCCAGACCATTTTGCACACACACATTGCCTTATGTGTGAGAGCATAAGATGATTATGGGAAGATGCCACGCAGAGGAGAAATGTGTCCAGCCAAGCTCACACAGAAGAGAGTATTAGGAAATAATGGTGTGTGAATGCATGGATACATTTCTGGAGATGTGGTACCTCCTCATATAATAAAGGAGAGCAAAAGTCACTCTGTATGTTATTCTGTAATTTTCCTTTGTTTTCTTTCCTATTAACACACCCTTGGGGGGCATCTGGAGGCTGTTATTTGTTGCTGTCTAGTGTCATCACTTGTGTGTGATATGAAATAATAATTAACGTACCACAGACAATTGGCTGCCATCAGAGTCTGCATACAAAATTAACATGCTAGAGATCATTTGGGTAGAAACCCAAAGATGACTCATAGGGAGATTAAACTGGGTCAGGAATGATTCTGTATAAGCTTGTATCAATATTATAGCCATGTTATGTTGCCAAGGCCCTTTCTGGTTTGTGCAATGGGTGGTGAGCTGAATAAAACACTATAACAGGTTAGTAGTAGCCTGAAAATGGGATACATTTTGCTTGATAAGCCCGCACAATAGTCCATTAAATTATTGTGGGTCACAAAACAAAAGGGCTCCCAGAGAAGTTTGAAAGCCACTCTAGTGGGGTGGATAGAAATCTGGAGTCCACTTGATAACACTGCCACAAACATTACGCACAGGGCAGCAGAATAGTACTGAGACTGGAGATTTTGGCACACAAGCCAGCACTCAGAACAAAGCTTATCTGTCCACAGAATTAGCTTTCCCCTCATGTCTCCTTTCAGGGCTGGAACAGAAGTTAATTGTACTCATGGTGGTGTCAGGTGGCAGAATTGATCAACATTAAAGGATCATTCCCTGTGACGTTACCTTTTGGGATGGAAAAAAACAGAACTGTATGAAAAAAGGTACTCTGTTAACCTGCCATCTGACAAGGTAAAAGGACACCCTTCGATTGCTTTTGCTCTGTTGGAATCACAAAATCAATAGTGCAGCATTGCTCATATACACACAAACGTTCCTATCAAAGTATACAGACTAAGCAGATCAGCCATTGCCTCTTCACGACACACTTGACTCCCCTTAGTTTTATTAAATAAGATTATATTCTAAGAAAACTTTAAATGTTGGTGTTTATTTGCAGCAGAGGAGATTGTTTTGCAATTTTGACATACACTGTTGTAGTTAGGAAAGAATAGTTGGGAAAGATAAACATTTGTGTAAATGACAGAATCACTAAAATATTTTAAAATATTCATATATAACCTCAAGATGTTCCTGTCACTTCATTACATTTATACCCAAACTATATTTCAGTATATTTCTGCTCTAGTTCATCTGATTATTCTGATTAACTTCTTGTCATTCTGCACCTGTCCACCAGCGATCACGCTTGAGTTTCCCGCCTCAGTTCATCACCTATCCAAGGAATCTGTCTTACCGAACTGATATTTTTAACCCACTGTTGGTGAAATAAAAGCAAAAGGGAAAAACACTGCAAAAAATTGCAAATACACTGTATTAAGTGTGCAGAAATTCTAAAGATGGTTGTACTGTAGTTGGGGATGTGAATTGAACATTTCTGTCTGTGTTTGTGCTGCTGCCCAAAGTCACTACAGCAACAATGGAGATTATAATGTCATCATAAACATTTTGATCAAAATTATTAAAAAAAGCACTCAGATTGTAAAAAAAACATTTCCTTTAAAAGTGTGGAGCCCAGCCCGGCAGCCCAGTGAAGCTGTAATGACAAAGAGATAAATGTTGTGTTTATGTAAGTATTAAAAGCAATGCATGAAACCCACATTTAATGAGATCCTCCAATGGTGAGCAATCTAAGGCAAAGTTTACAGATTTTACCATCTGTTGTGCACTCTGTTGTCTAGAGAGTGTGAGAACTGGAGAGGAAAAATGGTCCATCAAGTATTAAATTTGATATGTATTTGATATGAACACTGTGCATTTCTCAGAACAGGTGGCAAGAATAACTAAGTGATATAAAGGAATTATGTATGTGATGTACTGGATGCACTGTACATGTGATCTGGTGTTAAAGAAAACATAGCTGTTTGAAGTTCTTTATCATAGCTGAATATGTATCATTTTGAGATGTTTTGAAAAGATTTTGTAACCACCAATCAGAGGGGCATATCATCATGCAAGCCAGGTTTTGACTAAAGCAACTGCAATCACAATGTACCTGCCTGCCTTTTACTCTCACTGCCTTTATAGACCATAAAAAAATGTATGAAAAGAAACACTGAGATGCAAGATTGCAGACTACCTACATTCAGTTATGCGTGATGAAAATGTTTCACTCCACCAGAATTGTATCCCTCAGTCTGTTTTCGCAAGATAAATTCAAAGACTGTAGGAACAAATCTGCAAAAACCCATGTAAATACTGTCTTGACCTGCAGCATAGCCTCACTTTATGGCTAAAGGCATATCGACTACAAAACCCTGATCCTCTCTGAAAACACAATGGAATGAACAACACTGCAGCGTGAGACCTGGCATTGCAGAAAGAACGGCTGGCATTCCTCGTTCATCATGTTGATTGGAGAGATCAATTCACATTTGTGCTTTCCTTGACTTCTCCTTAGGCATATTCCAAGGCTGTGCAGTGTGGCAAACCTTCAAATTTTGCATTTTGCAACATGTCTATATGGAGACAGTGGGATCTACTGGCCAGTGGTGCTAACACAATGAGGGTTTTTATTGTATCAACATTTTCAAAATACACAAAAAGAGACATTACCAGAGCCTGAGTGTGTCTAAACTTATACTGCAGTACCTCTCAGACCTTTCAGAGGGCAGTGTAGCTCTATGAAAAAACTTGGCGCCATCAATGGGGGAAAAAGATTGGTTTCTCTGAATTCTATCCCTCATTAGGTCCCATGCAGTGCCTGAATTACTTGCTGCATCTATCCATTAAAGTCCCTCTTTCTGTATACTGCTCACATTAAACACAGGTACGATGCCTTGCTGGATGATTGCAGGGTGAAATCTGACCTTATTCCCAATTCCATTTTGCCATTATTTGGTGGCTGTGGAGGTATTCATCGTTTGTTTTTTTTGTGATTGAAATGTTATATTCATATAGTCACAAATAGTTCAAGTAAAAAAATACAAAATAAAAAAACAGACTGGACAGTGCAGTGGTTTTCACCAACTCTATTTGTGTTCACATCACAATGTTGGGACCGTTGGCACATTCAGCACAACACAAGCAAATCGAGGCGATGCATTCAGAATCCAGAATCTCCAGATATTCACTGTTATGACAACTTGTTAACTTATTCATTCTGCAGGAGGCTATGAAAGCTGACAGAGTAAGATGAAGTTCATGTCTCCAGGCTCTACCCTTGTCCACTTATCTCCCAGCTTTCTCAAGGATACTTAATTCATCATGATGAGCAATCATCTGTGGGGTTAAAGTGCAACAAGTGCAGCCACCTTTCGTTGGCCTTTTCCACTGAGTTGTCTTTAACCCATGACCTTGAACTCAACCTCTGTATGATGGTTCCACTTTTTCAGTTGAGCAGTTACTTCTCTTGACGTGGAATGATCAGTTCTTCTATATTTGAAAGTAATTCATATTTTATAAACAAATACAAATCTAATCTTAAACCCCTTGTTTTTAAAAAAATACAAACTATTTCTGCACGCAAAAAAACCCCCAAGCAGAACAAAGACAGAAGAAGCACTAAATAAGACGTGAACCAAATTAAATTTATCAGGTGTCCATGCATTTGGACCTCTTCTCTCTCCTTTTCATCGAATACTTTAGTTAACAGCTGGGCTCCACCATAAAGTAAACTCCAGCTGATGTATTGAGATTTTAATTGTTGCGAGTTATTTAGCTGGCAGTCCTCCTTCAGGAGAGGGAACAAAAGGCCTGTCTGTCGTCCCACTTCGCCTCCCTCGCAGTTGATAATCAATAGAGGGACAGAGCTGCCAGCTATTGACTGAGGAAAGATGAATGACACTGTTCCCAAAGGGTCCATTTGAATTTTGACAGGCAGGATTCAGAAGGCCTATCCCTCCTTTGATGGTGCCAAAAAGAAGGCTTTTCACTGACACACTGAAGGTAATACCAAGTGCTGATACAGGGCTATGAGAGGACTAAAATACATTAAGCTACACACTGTTAGAGATCATGTGTAGGCAGTTTAAATCGCTGCATACTGCATTCAACGAATACTACTTTTGCAACTGTATTGTATCCATTCTACAAGGGAGCTGAATCGATGTTAAATTGTACTTGCAGCACACTGGTTAAGCACATGGAACAAATGTCAGCACCGGGAAAACGGACTCCACACGACTTAATTTAACTTAATTTTTACTTGAAACCGACAATCTACATTAATCAACATTCAAACAAATGTAAGTGTGCCCACGTTTGCTGAAAGGCTGGTTTTCATCGACAGTACCTTTTCCTGATGTTGTTAGGCATTCTAGAACTGTCATTCTCTCTTCTTTTCAACTCACATCTGCTCCAACCTCTGTTGTGACAATGTGAGTCATCTTCAAATGTCTACTGCCTTCAGCACACATAGACAAGCATTTTTTCCCTTGTTTAAATGGAGTTTGACTTTTGTTAAAAACAAGATGAAAGCTTTCAAAACATATGTTTTTACACATGTCGTGCATCACTTGTCTTAGCAATGACATGGCCAGAATTATATGGCTGCACATCGGCTTCAATCAGCTGCCCTCAACTCCCTTGTGTCTGATGTTCTGTGTTTGGCTCGCAAGTGAGGATCTTGTTAATGCTGTAGCAAGCTGGAGACTGGCAGATACACCTGCTTGTCATGGATGATCTCCCTATTCTGGGCGAAACCAACTAAGCCTCCTGTAGTCCCAGTAATTAAGCAATATTGCATATAAATAAGACTCTACAGTATGGAACTTTCCCTTAACTTTTCCTTGTCCTATTCCCTTGCTAAATACATAGCAAGCAGCTGTCAAGTTCACATCACAGACAACATATGGAAATAATCACAGGAACATGGTGGCTTTCTCTCTTAGCTCTTTTTGTGTTGTGTCTTTTTATTAGCTTTTGTGAAAATGATACACCATATATGGCTTTACTTTTGTGTTTTACATTTTGATTACTGGTTAAAATATTTAGTTTGGATAACAGTCGAAAAGGCAATAAATCTTAAATGTTGATTGTTTGTTTTGTTCTGCTTTTTCTACTTCACACACGGCTACAGTATCTTCTTTATGTTGTGTAAGCTGTCCTACTCTATTGCTCAACAAGAATGAAGATATTAAACAATTATGCTCACTGCGGTTGTTTTATGTCCAGTGCCAACATTTTACAATTCTCAGCTTCTACATTGCTTCTACACAGCTTCTTCTATAGTTCAACTTGCATTAACTAATTATTTGACCACTTGGAGGCAGTAGAAAAGAAGCTGTAAACACAAAATTGGCAGATTACACACTTTTGAATTGTGATGACAAAGTTGTAAGCAACATGGTAGCAGTGCTTATTTACATCCAGCAGAAGTGGAGCAACATGGCTCTGCCAATGGGAGTCTAATTTTTCTCTCTTTTTAGCTTCATTTTGGGTCTGCACCAGCTCTTGAGGACAATATCATGCTTTTTAGCCACAATGTTCACCAGCTATTCGCTACCTTCTGCCTGTAGTGTGGTGGTGGACAGGTAATATACAGTGGATTTTGAGACTTTTTATCTGAAAACACAAGATAGAACTTTATTTATCCAAATGGACATTTTTCTACAGCAATACAAAGTAGGAAAGAGTAGAATATTTAGATGTCAGTAAAATGTTCAATGATTATATCTATGATAATTCATGCAATGTTCCATTATTGCACACTGTCTCCCATAAGTAAGAGAGTTGTAATGATTGTAATCCACAGAGAGACAGTAATCCAGAGAGAAAGAGAGAGATTTACCAACAGAGCAGAACAGAAATCCAGGCTGGAGCCACATCAGCACACCATACCTCTGCTGTCCATCTCTCTGCATGAGGTAGATGAGTTGTAAAGTGTGTTTGCCACAGGAAAGGATTACCTGTGGCGTTCTGTGGTGCATAGTGGTGGTAACAGTCTACTGCTGAAGGTGCACCTGTGCGTGACCAGCACATCATGGAGAAGATGAGAGTCATTGTCCATGTTGCTCTGTAGTTTGCACAGCATCCCCCTTTCTGTCACCACCACCGAAGAATCAAGTTCTCCCACCAGGACAGAGCCAACCTTTCTGATTGAAGCACTAAAGCCTTGCACTTATTGTAGGCCAATTTTAAGATATGACAGTAAGCCTACTTACTGCTTTGAATTACATTTTTATATTTATTTTTTGTTTGCTCCCAAGTCCATTTCACACATCATGTCACAGCTGTTAAAGAGATTTAATTTTTTTTTTATTATATTACGCTAAATTAGCAGCATATATTTCTGTATTTGAGTTAATATGAATGTTTTATTATAACTTTAGGTTGTATTTTGTTTCTTAAATTATAGAGTGTACCACCCCACCTTTTACTATTTGGCTCAGGTAATATGGGTGAGTTTGGGTGAGATACAGTGTTGCTTGAGCACTTTAATGGCACGAATGGATTTTTCATGTTGTTGCTTTGTGAAGTGAAGAACAGTGTTTGCACCATTTAAGTTTGTTAAATAAATTCATCTTATTTTTGACGAGACGAGAAGGTCTTAAAAGTGAGTTGGAAAAAGCACTTTTTCAGTGCCTGTGGCTTTTAATGCCAAAATACAGTCATCGCAGCAGCTAGAACAAAAAGGCTAAAATTGTCGTACACGCCATAAAAATACATCTAAGCAACACATTAATTTAATGGAATACAAACATGTAATTATACTCAGGTCTACTCATGCTCCAATGATGGGGCAGTAACAATATAAGCTTATTACTTTACACAGCCACACAATCTACGATTTTTTGTTCAGCTGTCTTTCCTGCATTTGGCAGCTGCAGCTGTGTTGCGTTTAGCCTGGATTATGTGTTTAACTTCTTCGTGTTTGTCTAAGCTCGTTGTAAAGAAAGTGGAAACAGGTGAGGAGTGGGTGGAGTAGGTAAGGTAACTGCAGAACATATGAGGGAAGAGAAAACCAGGGCAGGTTTTCAATGTTTCAGGGTTGAATGCACGTTTCCTTGATACCGTATGCAACGGTGTGCATCGAGTTTCGAGATATGTTTTCACCTGTCTGGTGGGTGTCAGAGGTCTTACCCAGTCAGCAGCGAGAAGTATGTAAACAGCGTTATTAAAAAGGCAGTAAAGCGCTGTGCATGCGTCTGAGGCATGTACACGTTTTGTCAAGTATCAAAACTTAATTATTATATAACTAACTGACCTACAAACTTAATCTTAATTCTATCTACATTGAGAATGTAACCATAGAAAAGTGGGATTGGGTAAAAAATGTAAGATAATAGTTTTAAGCATATGTTTTAATAACATGTTCTTCCAATGAAGATCCATCTGATCCTAATGGAATGTCTGCACCCAAGAGATGATCCACAGAAAATATGCCTGGGTTTAACTACAGTTAGAGTTGATGAATAAATTTAATTAAGAATGAACAACAAGCAGCCACACTGTTGTGGTCCCTCCGTGATTCAAAACTGATATGGAGTTGGTGAACGAAATCATTCACTATATACCAGATGGTTGTAACCATCAAAGGGAAGTAATTAGTTTAAATACTCCTTAGTTAAAATGGTTTCCTGTAGTTTCATTATGGCTCCCTACCTGTTTTCAAGCCTCCTTGAAAGGAGTAACATTAACATCTTGAGTTTAAGTGCACTACCAATGAAGTCCAAATCTGCACTAAATCCACATCTTTCACTAATGGCTAACAGTTTCACCGCTGGGTTTGTGTTTGTGTCCATGTATCCGTTATTGTGTGTGAATAGAAAAACTGTATTGGCTTATACTTATCTATGTGGCCTATATCAAAGACATTTTCTTCAGTAAAACACATACTACATGAGTCTGAACTGGTGTTCGATGCAGGTCCACACACTTATTTACCTTGTTGAAAATTAATTATAGAACATTTATATTCAGCTTTTCAACCTTGCAATGGTAATCATGTTAGAAGTCCTTATAGATGATTCTGCACAAACACACACAACACTGGGTGATAATGCTTATCAAGCATATGTAATTGCAAGCCCAAACCAAATTTCTCCAGGTGACCATAATTGGTTTTGTCACTTGTGAGCGATAGCTGACTAATGTTCTTCCTTCAGGACTGACAGTGTCACTCTAACCTACTCCAAGACATGTTGCTGTGCTTAGCATTGCATCAACACTCAGATGGCAAGATACCAAAGCTAAAGGTCTCCCAAGTATTTTCAAAGGAAACAATATCTTAGTATGCATATTTTTCCCTCCAGCAATGTGTGTCCTCTGCTTGTTGTTTTATGACAGTTTGTGAAAATGTGAGAGGCGTAATCATACTGCAGTGTGCTATTTTTTCAAGGTTGGATGACTAAGAATTCAGAGCTGCTGCCAGACACTTAGTTCCAAATCCCAAAAACTCAGTAAAACAAAACCTTCCTGGATAGACAAGGTCTCCAGTCCTTTTACAGCAAATGCACTGTCCTCTCTTTCATCTCTAATGCAAGAGACAAATAGCCATTAATCATACTTCACAGTGTCTTCCCGCATTGCATTATTCCGAATGGGCTGCGGATAAGCACGCATGCATGAAATAGCTTTTACTCTCATAGTGTGTTATATTTCTAAGGAAAAGAAAGGAACACATGTTTTGAGGATGGCAGATTTAGACACACAGACAGAGGGACTGAAATAAAAAGACAAAAACATGTATAAACAAACAGACAACAATTAAAACATGATGA
>JAPMOB010245154.1:0-10685 GCA_029875015.1 Lepomis gibbosus
GCCTTGGTGAGGTCAGGCACAGATGATGGACGAGAAGGCCTGGCTCGCCGTCTCTACTTTAATTTATCCCAAAGGTGTTCTATCAGGTTGGGATCGGGACTCTGTGCAGGCCAGTCGGGTTCTCCACACCAAACTTGCTCATCCATGTCTTTATGGACCTCGCTTTGTGCACTGGTGCACATTCATGTTGGGACAAGAAAGGGGGCCATCCCCAAACTGTTTCCACATAGCCGGGAGCGTGAAATTGTCCAAACTGTTTTGGTATGATGAAGCATTGACAGTTCCTTTCACTGGAACTAAGGGGCCAAGCCCGACCCTGAAAAACAACCCCTCATCATAACCTCCCCTCCACCAAACTTTAGACTTCTGCATAATGCAGGAGAGTACCGTTCTCCTTGGCAACCGCCAGACCCAGACTCGTCCATCGGATTGACAGACAGAAAAGCGTGATTCTCCTCTGCTCTAGAGTCCAGTGGCGCCGTGCTTTATACCACTGCAACCGACACTTTGCATTGCACTTGCTGATGTTAGGCTGGATGCAGCTGCTCGGCCATGGAAACCCATTCCATGAAGCTCTCTACGCACTGCTCTTGAGCGAACCCGAAGGCCACACATTCTTTAAAGGTCTGTAGCTATTGACTCTGCAGAAAGTTGGCGACTTCTGCGCACTTTAGCGTGCTTTTGGCAATATGCAGCTGAACTCACCAATGTTTTATCCTTTATTCCTTTCTTGCCCCAGACAAACATCTCTTTGCAGAGTTCTCTGACAATTACCTTTTAAAGTGACCCGACACAGCTCCCAAACTAAAACTTTGTTAAGTGTTGGTGCTTACCTGAGTTTGGTGTTGATCTGCAGGGCTTTGGCCAGCATCTTGGCCCCCATGTCTCCCATGGCATTTCCACTGATGTCCAGTTTGGTCAGAGAGGTGTTGCTGCCCAGAGCGTTGAGGACAATGGAGATGTCGGCCTTCAGCTTGGAATCAGCCAGGGACAGCGAGGTCAGCGGCTGCAGCGGGGAAAAAAAGATTTTACAGGAAGGTTTACAGGAAAGAAAAAAATCCATCCGTTTACGAGAAACACTAAAAGATTTAACAGGATGTTGAAAGGTTTCACTCACTGAATCCTCCTCTTGAATCATGTGAACGAGGTTGTTCAGGACATGAGCCACATTTCTGAAGAAACATTAGCAGACAATTAAAACGTGTGTAACTGTGTAGTGAGTAACTACATAAAAAAATGACAGGGCAACAGTCTTTAATAAACACTAATACAGCTGGAGCGGCGGAATATTTTGCTGACAGTCCTTGCTGTCATTTTGTCACCCACTTGGACTTGATGTTGTTGAAGTTTTTTCCCAGCGACAGGTGTCTGATGGAGCGGTTCTTGGCCAGCCAGACCAGCAGGGTGGTCAGATCCATGTCCAGACCTGAGCAAAGCAGCACAGAAACATTAAACAGGCCATGATCAAAGTCAATACAGCACCGTCAGGGTTGTTCAAAGTATAAAATGTCTTTACCATTATCAGAAATGTCCAGACTGGAGATGTTGGGAATTTCAGCAACACAACCCTCTAAGATCTGGGAGCCTCCTGAACGCAGCTGAGAGCAAAAGGGGGACAGAAATACGGCTCAATAAATACTTAAAGGATCTATGTGTTTCTTCATTTTCTACCTTTGCATTTATAATTTAAAAAGTGTGTTGAAATGTTTTACCTCACAGCAACTGAGATCTAGAGACACATCACTGAGGTTCGGGTTGCAGCCGAGCCCCAACAACAATGCTCTGCAGGCAGAAAAGACAGTGACTCATCAGTCAGTTTAACAACAGCTTTCAGAAAGCAGGGTCATTGCTCGAGCTTGATATTTAATATTTCCGAAAAACTAAGTAATAATTGTTACTCTGACTCATATCTGCATGTTTCCTTTCCATGTTTTTCACCTTGTATGACTTGAAGAGTCATGCAAAATGGCAACTCGATTTAAGGCTCATTCTGCCAAAGAAACATTCTGCTATCAGCTAACTGCTATAATATCCGTGTGCTATAAAATTAAACAAGTCGTGAAACTCTCTCATGGTTCATAGTTTGAGGCAAAACTATAAACGTTTTGCAATCTAACACACTCTGATTCTGTTTTAGACTTGAAAACTAAAACACTGTTTTACTGCTGTGCGTTTCAGTGGATCTTTCCTTACTTCAGAGCCTCCAGAGGCAGCCTGGTTCCCGACAGGTTGACCGAGCTCAGAGCCTGAGCACAGCTGAAGAACTGCTTAAAGGTGGAAGGGATTTCTTTACACTTTCTGTGTGAATGGGAGAAGAGACATGTTAAAATCATAGATGATAAGTAAACGTAGCCTCTGGGACTGAAAAGTTAAGCCAATGGTATGTTGAAAAAGTAACTTCAAATTAGTACTAAGCTCACTAGTGGTCTGCTCTTAGAAGCATGGTTGTGAGTTCAAAATCTGACCTTTGAGAGAAGACCGTCTTTGACATGTTGAGGACAGAAAGATGCTTCAAAGATCCTTTGAGCAGAGACGCACACACCTACAAAAAACACAAAACTGAACTTTAGCAAAAGAGGCTGAAACTGCTTAAAAACTCCACTAAGCTAAAACCAACTCAACTTAACGTCTTACAGAATATGAAGAGCACTATTGTGAGGAATATAAACTTGTTAGCTCTTCCTTTGCTATGATCTATGAAAGAAAATCATTGGTTATTGAGGCTGTAACTCTGCTTACCTGCTCCAGAGAGCAGTCACTGTTGGACAGATCCAGAGTCTCCAGGCAGTTTGAGTGACTCAGGAAGCTGTGCAGATACTGTGTGCAGAAAACAAAAACACATTAGACATCCACACAAACACTGAACCTCATCGATATTTTCTGAAAAACCGGGGGGTTGCAGAGATTGTCTCCAAGAGGGGAGGCGGGTTCGTACCGGCAGGTCGTCGCCTCTGAGAGAGTTTCCCGACAGGTCGAGGTGTGTGAGGGCGGAGGCGACAGCTGGGTTGGCACAGAGAGCCTGGCAGAGGCTGTTCACACCTGCAAAAAACGACAATGAATAAATAATATTAATTCAGGACACTAATGAAGCATTACTACATCTTTGATGTTTCTGAGCGTTTACCTTTGGGAGACATGGAGGTTCTGGAGAGGTTCAGGGACTTTAGACCCATGGGCAGTTTGGCAAGTTGAGCACTTAGAACAAAAACACCTGCAGAAAGTGACAAACAGTCACTGAAGTTATTTTAAAGCTGAGTATGGCCAGAGTATCTCACTTATCAAAGCTTTAAAATCAGAGTTTCAGAAAGCCAAAACTGAAACTGTTAGAGATGCTTTTAATACAAATTCTTCAACAAGAAATGAACAGAGGAGGAATAATTACACAGCTTGTCAATGGAAGTTATTTCCAACTTTGGTAAATTGATGTGAATGAGAATCAAATGTTTTGCATTTAAGGAAGAGACCATATAAAACAATATATCAATGTGTCATATAATGAGGAACATCTTCTCTGCATCGGTTTTAAAACTTTTAAGGACACATAGATAACCCATATTTGCATGCCACAACCTGTTTACACAATGAAAGCAGAGTACCAGATGTGTGTGTGTGTGTGTGTGTGTGTGTACACATGCTTTAACCTTTGTCCTCTAGTGAGTTGTTGCTCAGGTTGAGTGTGTGTAGCGTGGAGGCGGGGTTGTGCGACAGAGCGGTGGCCAGTTTCTGAGCAAAATCACTGAAGAGGAGAAAGAAAAACGAAATGTCACAGTTAGTAACCTGCTTTTTTCTATACCATTTTCAAATTCCACGACTTTTCCAGATTTTTCACGACTGTACAAACGCTGAACATTTGATATCCTAAATGGACTTCAGCGGACAGTTTATTTACCCTCACTGTAAGTGTAAATACTAAGAATCAGATAAAAGAAATTTGACTAGTAAGACCAGAACACCAGTGCTATTATTTGACCTCTGACCTTCTAAGTCCAGCGTTGTCCAGCACCAGCTCTTCTAGCCGGCTGGATCGAGCCACCACTCTGAGGATCTGGTCGCACACATCTGTTGACTGGAAGGCAGAAAGACACACAAGTCTTAAATATATATTTAATTTCCGATGGTTTTTATGTTAAGTATTGGAGGTCGTAGTTCACTTATGTGATAATTTTCCTCTTTCCATCTGCTGACATCAAATAGTTTCTACTTGTTTTATTTAAATTTTCTTTACATAAACAACAGAGAATGAGGTGTACAGTTGGTATCAATGTTACCAGTTTGTAGTCTTTGGCAGAGAGTTTAGTGAACCACTGGTTGTACTCCAAAACTGCGATGATTGTTACCAGATCCCTGCACGGGGAAAAAACAAAGAAAAAAAAGCTTACAGAAACAGCTGTCAGCCATTAAATTCTCAGGAGTGACAATAAGAATAAACTTTACGTTTTCAGAAACTGTGACGTCTAAATCCAATCAAATTAAAACAAAATACAAAACAACACTGATTCAAAAAACATAATGTAACTAGATATATATGTGCATAATGTGCAGGGTGTTCAGCTTGGTCAAAATCTTAAAATTTGTAGTCTGAGTCACACAAACTATAAACAATGACCCCACGGTGCTGCCCAGTGCACGTACCTGTTCTCCAGGTGAATAAAGTCCTGCAGGTTGAGCTCTCTGGTGTCCTGAGTGAGATAGATGGTGTCCACATCCTGAAGGAGGTGAAAAAACAAAAAAAGGAAACAGAAATACATAAAACAGAAATATATATAAACAGAAATCTAACATAAAAGAAAAAAGACGCAGCACCGACCCATTGGACCTCCTCTCTGTACGGCAGACCCAGGTAATCAGACACACACCAGTACTGATGAGAAAACCCACCTGAAAGGTTTAAGACACAACTTTTAAACCTTAAAAAACAGACACTGCGAACATTTGACTGCACATATTTTTCACATTTTTAAGCTGACTTACCGCAGGGTCCCAGATCCGCTGAGCTCTGTTCGTCCCAGACGGCCTGGAGTACCGCCGTCCGCTCTGGGGGCTTCAAACTCAACTTCCTCATCATCTTTCTTCCATACAGAGAGAGGGAGGGAGGAAGAGAACAGAGGATAAGGGGGAAAAAAGAGAAACATCACCTTCTAATGACCTAAATCTAAGAAGAGAAACTTTCCATGCACTTCATTTCCGTTAAGACGGGAAGGAAGACAACACAATAAGCTTCAAAAGCTGAAAACACAAAACTGTATCCAACACAAATAAAAAGACAAAGAAGCAGGGAATCAGAGTCAATAGGGCAGCAACCAACAACGAACAGTTTATCCTTAACCATTTTCATGATCGATCATTACACAGATGATTGTCTTGATCAATCAATCAAGTTTATAATATGTCGCACACAGACAAATCCCTGATGGGTTGGGTGTTTTTGCTTATTACAGTGATTTTCAAAACGCTGCTGATTTCTTTTCTGTTGATAGAGTTAAAATAAATTCAGCTCTTTATTTAAACAAGTATGAACTATACCTGATAATAAAAATATATATAATATATAATTAATTAATAAGAGCATTATTTCTTTGAAATGTATTTCTATCTTTAATGATTTGGATCTAAATAATAGTAAGGTTGCTACTTCCAACAAAACCATATTGTAAAAAACTAAACTTCTGCTGATTACACTGAAACACTGGGCCCTTCAGATAAAACACAACTTACATGACATGAAACGTAACAGTAAACAAGTTAGAATTTACCTTACTAATGCCAAAATGTGCCTGTAGTCATGTTTTTTATTTGTTCAATTATTTATTGTTGCTACATGTTTTCACTTTCACGCTTTTCACCAAAACATAATTTTTAATCATAAAGTCCTGAGTTAGGGTCAGTGTTTGTGGTCCGTGTGTTCTCTCTCTCTCTATCCAGGTATGTGCCGGTTCTGTGACGTCATTCTCGCGGCTGCAGCTGGTTGCCCCCCCCATACCTTTTGTTTTAATTATTAAGTCCCCTATTTTTGCCTCCAGACTATTTTGGTTTATTCCCTAATCATCTCCAGTGGAGATCTCTTTCTGTTTTGCTGCCCGATAATCATAAACTTTGTTAAAACTTGAACCTGTTTGACTTTCCAATTTAATCCAATCAAATTTAGCTGTTAGTCCCACATCCCCTGGATGCCACCGGGACGTAACAATAATCATTTTTTCACATTATTCCTCACACTTGTTCATTTTTATCTTTAAGGATACACATGATGTTAAAGTCTAAACATTTAAAGGCCAGTGAAAACAGTTTGATTTTTCCGTTCTGTCAACCCTCTGAGAGCCGCTGACATGCTCCCTGTCTCCTTCCTCTTTCTTGACCTCTTGTGTGGTACCTACACAGGTGAGCCGGCGGGGCATATCTGGTGCAGACAGCTGCCGATGTAGGTGATCACCTCGTCCACTTCCTCCACTGAGCCCAGCAGGAGGCTCCATGGGCCGCGGTCATACTCCAACACCAACTGCAGGGGGCGACACACGCAAAGGAACATGAAATGAACAACTGGAAGTGCTGTTAAGGTGAAGAAATGCATCCATGCGGTCATTATGATTTGGTTTCCATTAAATAGACTGAGCAGGTGACGTAAGCTGGAACTAATTATTCTTATTAATTCACCTGTTTTAAAAGAGAAGCAGTTACAGTGTCAAACAAATGGAGGTTCAAACTTTTAAGTCCAGTTGTGGTCAGATGTGAATGTGATGCACAATAATGCAGTGCTTATTGTGCATTACTGCTTTTGTGTGTGTGTGCGTACCTGAGTGGGCTTGTTGCTGCTGATTCCCTGGATATCCAGGTAGCTGAAGGAGTTTTCAACCTGAAGCAAGTCAGACGAGAGAGATTATGAAATTCAACAATAAACATTTCAAGTTAATCTTGTATTTCGACATCTTATTTATAGAAGCATTCAGAAGGGGAACATGTTGAGTTCTGGGCAAACAGCCTGGTGTTTTTTTTGTGTTGTTATTTTTCATTTCAACAAATCACAAATGAAAAATTAATGTGTCCCAAAGGAGAGCTTGATCTCCAAAAACCTAAACTGGTTAATCTGCCTTCTCCTGAAAACCAGAGGATTTTCCCAGGACAGCGTAACTGGATGCAGAGACATACAAAACTCTTAACTGTATTGGTTTTTAATGTATGAAGCTTCCATAACACAGTACATACATTTCTTCCACAGGACACAAATATCAACAGGGTTTGTGGGTTCACATTAGAGGGCGACCGATATGGGATTTTCAAGACTGATACCAATTTTGATGATTTTTAAAATACGATTTTCAGATATATCGGCCGAAATTCTTTTTTTTCTCCTCTTTTCAGAAACACACAACACAAAGATTATTGCTAACATTTGTTCTGTGTAGTTATGAGACCTCGCCAAGATAACAGCACATAAAGCAGTTTAAAAGTAAACTTTTTTTGTTGTTATAATTAGTACAGTTGATGATATCAGCTGATTACTGTGTTTTGTGGTGGATTTGTGTCTTTCCAAACTTGTGTGTTGCCAGTGCAACAACAACACTCATAACATGACTGAAGGATCTGTCTTCCATCTCTCTGTTTCTTTTTTAATTGTCATTTATCAGCCGCTTCAAACACCAATATATCTGCAATTAGCTTGTATCGGCTGATGATATTAGAAGCCTTTATTTGACATATCAAAGTAAAAGAAGAAAAAAAAATACACTGGAGAAGTGAAGAGGACTTTGGTTGTTTGGTATTTGAGCTCAGAGCTGTACTTCAGAACAACAACCGAATTTAATAGGGCTGAAGGTTGCAGCCAGCCATGACTGTTTTGTTAGGACATCTGATTGGCCAACATTTCTAATGAACACTATCCAAGCGTATGTGGACATATTTACTTTTGGTCCTTCCAATGAAGGGAAAGCTTAATGCTCAAGCATACAATGATGTTTTAGAGAACAGTGTGCTTCTAACTATGAGGCAACACTTTACATTTTGCCTTTTCCTGTTTCAACATGACAATGTCAGCTCCATGAAGATTTTCCCAGTCGGTGTGGAATACCTTCGCTGACCTACAAGAGCCCTAAACTCAACCCCATCAAACGCCTCTGGGATGAGCTGAAACTCCAGAATCAAGTCACCCTACATCAGCGTTGGACGTCACTGATGCTCTTGCGGCTAAACGAAAGTAAATCCCTGCAGAAGGTTCAACATCTGGTGGAAAGACTAAAACCAAAAACCAAGG
This sequence comes from Lepomis gibbosus, assembly GCA_029875015.1. Taxonomy (NCBI): domain Eukaryota; kingdom Metazoa; phylum Chordata; class Actinopteri; order Centrarchiformes; family Centrarchidae; genus Lepomis; species Lepomis gibbosus. The sequence goes on from JAPMOB010245154.1 coordinate 8,246, forward strand.
TTTCAGAATGAGGTGTTCAATTATAACAAATATGGCTGGAACATTCAAGTGTTTGCACACTTTTGACCATGTTGTTTATCAAGCAAACCTTTAGAAAGTAACTTTTGGTGAACAGCCAATGTGGCTAAAGAAAAGTCACAAAGTCAGCTAACTGAAGAAAAATCTATTATCCAGAAAAATGCTAACATTATCTAACACTAGCCATCATATGCTACTGTTCATGCAAGACAAAGTAAGGCTGTGGCGGCTAAAAACCTGAGTGGATTGAAATAAATTTTTGTTTCTAAAGTTACAAAGTCTCCTTTTAACATCAACATTTTTGCTGCCAGCTAGCTACAGTAAGTAAAATACTGCTCAGGTTGACTTGTCAAGCTTCAACTTGCTTTGGAGTTTTGTGGTAAAGATTAGAGATTAAGACAAGACAGCTGACTGTGAAAACACGTTTCCCTTACAGAGCATTCACCTTAAAAGCATATAATATCTATATTATCAATAAAAGAAATAAAAACAGTTGTGCAGAAGTCTGTGCACGCGGACTCATTTTTATTAAATTAATCAGAAACAGAAATGTCTCTTGAAGCTGTATATTATTATTAAAACAACTTGAACAAACCCAGGGCATAAAACAACAGGAATGTAAAAACTCAACAACTAATCAAATAGTCTGCAGAACAAATGTCTGGACTCCCAACATCACACACATTTCCCTTTGAATCAGAGAGAGAGAGTAAAAAGAAGAGTGGACTTTTAACTTGCTGCCAAAAGAGCAAGTGAAAAGGAGGGAAAAAGGAGAAAAACAAAGTGAGGGAGAGGCAGCAAGAGGGGGATTATTAAAAAGAAGTGAAAGATGGAACACGAGAAGGAGTAAATAATAGATTGTGAGATAAACTTAAAAGACAAAGACAAGTTTGAGAAAGACGAAAGAAAGGAGGGTGTAGATATAAAGTTGGTCTTTTATTTACTGTTTCTGCTAGAAAAATAATAAACTTTAAGATTACAGAGTGAGAGCATGAAACAGAAACAGAGAGGGAAAGAGAGTGAGGGCGAGGGGCATTGAGTCACAGTGCCCCCTCCCCTCCTTTCCTTGCCAGCTGTTAGATTCCTCCATTGTCTTTTTTTCTCCCTCTGCTGCCTCTCTCTGCCCGGATAGCACACACACTGGGGAACAAACCTCCCTCTGTTTCACTTTCTCTCTCTCACACACACTGAGGTTAGAAAAAACCACCGGCCCACTTTAGAACAACAGATCAGGGGTCAGCTGGCAGATGGAGTTCAAGAGATTTTGTTCAAGGGTTGTCTAAGTTTCATGTATGAGTGTTGCTGTTTTTCCAACTTTATTCATTGTGTGCAACATATTGTGTACATAAATAACATTTTTGAAATAAACTGCAAGGCCCCACGGCTGTTGACAGGCAAAGTGTTTCCTCAAGTTAATCAACAGCCATGTTTCCATCTAATTGTCATGCGAATTATAAGCAGAGTTTTGAAATGTCGCAAAAAAAGAAAAAAGAGTGAATGCAATATAGATGTGTTTCCATCGCCGACAAAACGTAGTAAAACGTTTTTTTCCAACGGAACAGATAGTGGCCTGAACGCCCTGCTGTGTACGCAAGCGCACTGCAGTTTCCTGCCTTTCAACACTTGTTTACAAACTTGCCGCAGCTGATTGGGTAACACCTGAGACACGCCCACCAAACAGAGCAAACATACCTCGAAGCCATGCTGCACAATGTTACATGGGAAACATGTCGTTCAGTCCAAAAACATTGCAAACCGGTGCAAAACGTTTTGAGATTGAACTCGCCCCAGGCTACGGCAAACGTAGTTACGTCAGTAGTTGACGTTACACATGGCTGTAATAAACAACACGTAGGCCTATGTGTTCCAAACCAGGACCCGAGGACCACCGATCTGAGAAAAATGGAGAGTTCTTCAGGAATGTGTTTCAAGCAGGCAAACTGCTACCAGCCGTGTCTCCACATGTTATGGGAAAATCCGGCAAGACGGCGACAGCGGAAACAGCTGATCAGACAAGTTACAAGTTCGCTACGTCAGAACTTATTCGGCTAAAGTGTTTCCATCTCCTATTGAGCAGATTAACTCTTTTTCAACAAAGTAAAAAAAAACACCTCAAGCGAAAAGCTTTTTTTGCGAAATTAAGGATGATTTTTTCGAATTTTGCCGTTTCCATCAACTCTTTCTAATGCGATAGATTCTTCAGCATGCACACAAAAACGTCGGTTCATCATTTCTATAGAGCGGAGAAATGAGTATTAGGGCCGGGACTCGATTAAAAAAATTAATCTAATTAATTAGAGGCTTTGTAATTAATTAATCGAAATTAATCACATTTTAATTGCATATAAATATTTGACCTGAGAACAGTGAGAAGTAATTTTTTTCACATGGATTTTTAGTATACCATTGAATAATGACTGAA
>JAPMOB010245157.1:0-64845 GCA_029875015.1 Lepomis gibbosus
TAGATAGATAGATAGATAGATAGATAGATAGATAGATAGATAGATAGATAGATAGATAGATAGATAGATAGATAGACTTTCTTTTAGACTCACCTCTGGCATTTCCATTTGGTCTTGTGAACTTAACATCAGAGTACAGCACATCTTCAGACATTTTTCTGCTGTGACTCTCAGTGAGTCTAAAAGGGGAAAGAGAAGTAAATAAAGGTTGTAGAGTGCTGTTTTTCCTGTGAGACATAAGGATGGGGAGGGATTTACAAAGTGTCTTGTTCCCCAAAAGTAATCTTTTACTTCTCTTTTGTTCAGACATAAATTTTAATCTTTTAATAGTTCAGTCAGAAATTTAAGGTGTTTATCTGTTTATGTTTTTAAATTTAGTGGGAGGGATTCATAGTGTTTATATAATGGAAATTTCAGATTTTTTTTGTGAAATAAAGTTGCAAAACAACAAATTTAAAACTAAATAAAATCCAGAAATTCCCTCTCTCCCTCTCATCTTCACCGACTGTACTTTCACCATCACCATTATCATACTTAAAATAATCTTGAAAATAAACTCAAGAATTGATAATAATTAGGAGACTACAAAATAACATACTATCCATATTCAGTAATCTCTACAAAGATGTTTTGCAGGGGAAATTTCCAAATACATTTCATATCAGCAGATGCAGTTTTCTCAGTAAGCAGTCTTTTAATCTTTTTTTTTTTTTTTTTACTTTTGTACTATTTCAGTTTCAAGAATGAGCTTTAATGCTGAAAAATTAGCTTTTCCCCCTGCATATACAATTGCATCTCAAAATCAGCAAACTGAGTAGTGCTTTAACCTAGTGTTATTTATTTTTACTATTTTTAATTCCAGCATCAAGATTTGGAAGGAATTTGTAACTTTTGGGGCCGTTTTTGAAAATGTCTTTATATATTTTCACCCCCAAAATGCCAATATAAATAAATGAGAAAAAATATATTACATAGCCTACAATTAAACTAATAATAAAAAAATATAATACGATAGGCATGGAAACCAGAAAGTATTGTTTAAAATAAATCCAGGGAGACTATGAGTAACAATAAAATCACTAATTTATAATGAAATAATGAACACGTCGGATATAAACCTTTTTCGGATATTACACAAAGAGGCGTCGAACAAGTTGTATCCAATCACCACATACAATTTATGACGGAACGGTCCGACGGCCAATCAAATGCCGAGTTTTCCAGTGGTGGGCGGGGTTTAACGGCTGTAGCAGAGAGGAGGCGGAGGCGTTTCTTTTCCTGGCTGAAGTTGGCTGAAGTGTCAACAGGACGACAGTGACAGACTTTACTAAAGTTTCTGCCCCGGTAGTCTCCCGGTCCAGACATGGCCCCCAGCACGCAACTGAAGGAGGCAGTAGCCGATGTGCACGAGGGAATCCGTGCCATCCTGCTCGGACCGCCCGGAGCCGGGAAGGGGACTCAGGTGAGAGAGAGACACCCAGACTAGCTAATCAAGCTAGCTGTTAGCTGTTAGCCGTTAGCTTGTAAGAACTGCAGCGCATGGTCGGCATTAGTAGCTAATGCTAATGCTAACCTACCTGTCTGGTTCCGTTTGTCTCTACAACTCTCAGACAAACTGGACAGTCTGTTAAGATTAAAGTTGAATTATTAATAAACATGTTCAACCTCATTCATCAAGAAATATGTTTGCATTCACGCATATTTTCTTTGGTGTCATGATGAAGTTACAACTTCTAAACCTGTTCTGTTTTCATTCTCACCTGTTTTTGCAGGGCTACATCTATAGGTCTATAAAAAGGTTTACAAAGACTAAAATATGTTCTTCAATTAAGCAAACGAGCATAAAACCCGCTGATATTCTGTTCACTGTGATATGAAACTCTTAAATGTAAAACCTCACTGTCAAAATGCTGCAAAAAACAAATATTATTTATAATATAGATTACTATGTTATCAGAATTGGCATCGATTCATTAACTTTTTTACTTCTACTTAAGCAGTTCTGCAGTATTTGTAGTTTGTTTGACTTATTTTATAGTGGTGGACTGATAAGGGTTTTTCAATGGACGATGCCGATATTTAGAGAGCAGGGTGGCCAACAATGTTTAATGCCGATATCAAAACAAAGTCATCTATAATTTCAGTTCTTCCATGCAGTGCAATCTAATATACTTGTTATCTCAGCCTGTAATGTACTCAATATGGAATTGTTATTCATTTTAATGAAATAGAAAATACTTAGGTTAGGCTGTAGTTTTCTGAGCGTGACTCATACCAATATATATTTAACACTAGCCAGCAATGGTTTTAGATCTGATTTGCTGTTATTTTTATGTAACGTGTTAACATTTAGAAAAGACAATGGTGACTGAGGAATTTTAAGGCTTTAAACTTTTTGCCTGCTGATGTGTCTGCAGACACTTTTTGGTCTCGTGAGTGCAGGCATCAGCCGATACCGATTAACTCAAAAATGCCAGAAAATGGTTTGAAGGATTTTCTACTTGTGTTGTTTCTGAAACCACATCACAAGTCGATTAATCAGCCAATCAAAAGAAAGTAGGATTTTTATAATGTGTTAATTATTCCCATCATTTATCAAGTGGAAATGGTTCTTGCTTCTCAAATGTGATGGTTTGCTGCATTTTTTGTTGTTTTTTTTCTGTGGTTGTAAATTGAACTTCTTTGGGTTGTAAAAATTTAATGATGCCATCTTAGGCTCTGGGAAACTGTGACGGCATTTTCATTATTTGTGAAATTTGATCAACTAAATGATTTATTGATTTGTCAAAAATAACAAACTAATTAATTCATAATGAAAATAACGGTTAATTGCATCCTGATTTAACTTCATTAAGATTTGTCTGCTAGTGCCACATCATACAGTGCCAGTCTGGGACCAAACCTGCTGCAGTGACCATGATTCATTACAGTGGCATTCCCCTGCAGTTTGACAAAGATGTTGATATACATTCTGTAAACTAATGATCTACCTGAAAACCTACAAAGTATCCACCAAAGACAGACAATCATTTTAGTAAAGATAATTGTACTAGCATTTGTCCGTCTTTAAGGCACGTCGTTTTCTCTTTCTGTGAATTAGGTGGCACATCTTGTAAATAAGAGAAGTTACGTTTTTTGTCTTATTACTGTATGATTATTGCCAGAAGAGCCCTTTTTGAGAATGCAGTTACACAATTCAGAATGATTTCTGTTGTAACTTTGTTGGAGAAAGAAACCAGTAACATGTCAAAATGACCTGCTTCAGTCTGTCGTGACATCTTCACATTGTAGTACTCTTACATCAGTCACATGTGCACGTTGAAGGGCACAGGCGCGTGCGCTGGCATTACTTAATGTGTCTTCAGTCTCCTGTAACACGTTTTGTGATCTGGTTGGAGTCCTCTGTTCTCAGCAAAGTGATCTTCCCTGAAATTATTATTTCATTAGTTAAAATCTACAACTGTAGGTTTTCAAGCAAAAATACTGAACACTCTCCGGTTCCAGCTTCTCAGATTAGAAGATTTTCTGCTTTTCTTTTAACTTGTACAGTAAACTGAATGTCCTTCCATCTATTCGGACAAACAAGTACATTTATTAAATAATATTAAATCCTGATATGACTATAATGAACTTTAATTGACAAAATTAACTGGAAGCTTTTACCTCATTAGTTTTCTTCATAAAAGGAGAAGATATTCCTAATATCTAGGTGACTCATCAGTTGACTTGTATAAATGACAATTTAATATGTTAGAGAGGTGGCTTGGCCTGAAAACTCTCAGGTCTCGCAGCCAAAACACCCAAACTTCTTTGATGCTTTTACCAGCCAAGTGCAGGCGGTTGGCTCTCTGACAGAACAGTGGGTAGAGCAAAGTAAAATCTGCAGCCAAACTTTGTGGCGATAGCTTAAAACTTGAATAATATATTATTTAACATGAATGATCTTTCCTTCTCCCTGCAGGCCCCTCGGCTAGCAGAGCAGTACTGTGTTTGCCACCTAGCCACCGGAGACATGTTGAGGGCCATGGTGGCTTCGGGCTCAGAGCTCGGCAAGAGGCTCAAGGAGACCATGGACGCTGGAAAACTGGTAACGTTTCTGCTCATCAGCTTCTCATGATCTCTGTGTGTATTTTTCTTTCTCTGCTCCCTTTGCCCTCTCTGGGGCCGTGTGTTGACATTACGGCCATTCACGTTCAGTCCCACATGACTACGTGTTTCATGTTTTATTTGTCTTCAATGACATTTAGCAGCTAAAATAGCTTCTACCGTAACTAAAAACACAAGCGTGCAATGCAACAACTGTGAGACAGCAAACAACATTTTTCCTAACAAATTTTCATTCCTTCAAGTTGGAGCTTTTTCAAATCCATATATGGATATAATATAGATGTATCTATATACAAAGAAGAGTTATACTCTAAAACAGTAAGTAATATAGATATCTGCCTAAAGTTGTGTCTGCTGATGGAGGGGAACATGTTTACCTCATTTTTCAATTTTTTTGTATTAATGACTCTGTCTGTTATTATTATTTTGTTTTATTTAATTCCAGACACTAAATTTTTATTGATCTTATATGCTGTTTTAAATTGCACTACATATCTTAACTTAAACTTTATTTCTAGTACACTTATAAAAACAAAGTACAAAGTGCTTCACAGAGACAAATTAAATAAAATACAAGAGAGGCAAAATGAAAAAGAAGAGATAAAAAAGGAAAATAACAACATTAAAATAAGCTGGCAGCTCAGACAAAATCAGGATATGCATTCTAATAAAATGTGTTTTTAGAAGAGTCTTAAAAGAGTTCACTGACTAACTGTTCTAGAGCCTATACAGAAGACCCCTGTCTGAAGATCTCAAAGTACGCAAAGGTTTGCAAGGAGTTAAAAGATCCAAAATCTAATCCAAAACCAGGACATGGAGAGCCTTAAAATTAAAATCCTAAAACAAACAGGAAGCCAATGTAAAGAGGCTAAAACAGATGTGAAGTGATCGTACCTCTTGATTCTGGTTAAAAGCCTGGCAGCTGAGTTCTGTACAGTCTGTAGTTGTTTCAAAGTCATTTTAAAGATATTTTAATCAGCCTGTCTGCACGTTCCAGAACCTGCGACTAGTGACGCACCGAATTATTAAAAGTTTCCAGCATTGCCAGGATTCTAACGAAGTGTACGCCCTCAGTTATCCACATTTTCCATAATAGTTTATTGCTACTTTTATAAGCTGTAAATTGAATGGTTCTGCCTGCATTTTAAGTGATACTCCTCCACCAAATCACGCAGCCTATGTGGTAATTGTTCTGAGGCAGCTAGCTGGCCAAAAGAAGTGTGCCACAAAGATGGTGCTGCTGCAGAGGAGGCTTTCCATTCAACTGTGTCTTTATGCACATGTTGGTTCCTTTCTTCAGTGTCTCAACATAAACAAGTCTGTTTGCTATATTTAAATTACTCATTTTATTGTCATGAATTACATTTTCTCTGTATCAGAAGCAACTGAACTGTGTTTTTTAGGGAAGGTCATGGTGTTAATTTATGTCTTCATGTGAATCCTGTACAGAGTTGTTGCTATCCAGTATGTAGCAGGGTACAATGTAAATAAATGGATGAGAGAATTGACTTTTTGTTCACTTGCAGGTCAGTGATGAGATGGTCGTGGAGCTCATCGAGAAGAACCTGGACACGTCGGCCTGCAGGAAGGGCTTCCTGTTGGACGGATTCCCCCGCACAGTCAAACAAGCAGAGATGGTGAGGATTTCATTTGATGGTGTTGCATCCATAAGTTGTAGGTCACAATAAAAATTTAGAGACTAGTTTTAGGAAATACGCCCGTTTGCATTGTTGTCAGACAAACTCACTGTAACTCGAGGAAATAAGAGAAATAACTCTCATGTAACTCCCCATAAAGAGATGCAACATGTTATTTAGGTGTTAGGTGTATTTTTTTAACTTTAGACAGAGCCGGTCTAGCTGTTTCCAGTCTTTGTGTTAAGTCCCAGCTCTAGTTCCATACGTAATCCTTAAACCTATTGGCTTCAGATCTAACTTTCTACAAGAAAGTAAATTATCCTATTTTCCAAAATGTCTGAAAGTTTGTTGGTGTCAGATTTAGTTTAGATTAAATACTTTACTTTCACAGTTCACACTAACCACACAATTTAACTGACATACTACAACACAAGCAAATTTCTGCTATTTGGAATAAGAATTATTTTTGTAGTAAAATTTAAGGATTTTTCAGTCTTTAATGGGACCAGAAAATATGCCTGTTTTTTGCGGGGGTGCAGATAGCAGCTTTCACCATTCAAAATATGTATCTATGTTGAGATGTAAAAAATGGTAAAAATGCTATATATATATCCCCCCCCCACTGTAACAGCAGCAAAAACAAACTTCCCCAAATCTCAGGTTTTCAGCAAATTAACACAAATGTTTTCTGGGAATATATCAGAAAACAGGGAGGCTTTCCTCCAAAATATGATCAAGTATTAAAATTGTTAAAACAGGAGAAATGAAGGTGTCTCCAAATAATATGTTGCAAGTTAAGGCATAGGTTTATTAAGGTATATAAATGCACTGTACTGCTTGAGAATGTACATTTATTCACTCCGCAACAGCAATACATTTTTTGACTTTCAGCTTTATTTCAGTCTGCGTCATCTTATTGGAGAGAGGTGGAATAAACCCAAAGAAAGAGCCAAGTGCTCTCAGTTTTTATACTCGACAAAATATATAAGACATGTCTTATGTCTTATGTTTGTCTCTTCTAGCTGGACAACTTGTTGGATAAAAGACACGAGAAGCTGGACTCTGTGATCGAGTTTGCTGTTGCCGACTCTCTGTTGGTCCGCAGGATCTGTGGCAGGTAGGAGTCTGCATGAGAGAGAGTTAAATATTCAAGACCAGAGAAAGGATTCAATCTGTTTTATTTCCCAGAGGTTTATGATTTCCCAGGATGGTGCTTGTACCTCAAGCTCCTCATTCTGTCTGCGTGGTAAATTCACCCGGGCAGGTAGATTGATTCATGTGAACAGAAGAGTCTGGGACAGTGAGATAATGTTGGAGAAAAGTGGAGCATGAAAGCATGCGATCAACAGAAAAGGTGGCCTGAGGGGGTTTGAAGAGCGTCCAGCGGCTGGAAGGTCGCAGTTTGAATCCTTAAAGAAGATGACGTGACCGTCCCTGATGCAGTGTGCTGAATACCAAAGCTGCTCAGTGCCTGGCTGTACTTTTAAACTCTTTGCTCAGATGCTACTTTTAACTGAAAAGAGACACGTGTACAAAACAAAAACGTGTCAATTAGTGACTCTTCAATTTACAGGATTTTATAGTGATACTGGTCATTATGGTTATTAGAAGTCACATGGTTGGTCGAGGAAACCAAAAGTAGGAAAGCTACAGTGGTAGAAAGTAACGTAATACTAATACTTTGTTACTGTACTTAAGTTTTTTTTCTGTATCTGTACTCTGTGTTGTTGCAACTTTTTACTTTCACTTCACTATAGTGCTGCGGCTAATGATGATTTTAGTATTCGAAGCTTCTATAGATTATTTCAACGATTAAACGTTTTTGCTTGGCGGCAGCCCCCCCCCCCTCCCGGTAACAGGATCAGCTGTGCACGTAATAGGTGACAGATATTTATTGGTCCTTCTGGAAATTCATAGTGTGTCATACAGTAAACATCTGACCAACAACCAGACGGCTGCTTTACAATCATAAACATCACTCGAGTGCTATACAAGTTATACTAAAGGCTCGTGCAGACTACACGGCCTCTGCCGTCAAGCAAAAGTACTTCTTAAACGATGAATCGTTGAAATAATCTATAGAAGCTTCGAATACTAAAGCTAATCGTTAGCTGCAGCCCTAGATAAAACACATGCCTTTGGTGTGAGAGACCCAGGTTCAAATTCACTGAGACTCCAATGTGTCCCTGAGCAAGACACTTAACCTCTAGTTGTTCCAGAGGCCTCTGACATAATTGCTAGTCGCTTTGGATAAAAGCATCAACTAAATGAATAAATATGTATGTATTAGTAGCCTCTGCAGTGCACCTGAGTGGAGCAGCACTGAAAATTTTTTTACAAAACTGATAAAGCCGACTCGGCACTTCAGCCACCTGATGTGACACTGGCATACGCAGTGACAGTCCAGCGCAGATCTAGATGGCCCTGCCTCACTTTCCTGTCAAAGGTGAACGCAAATGTTTAAGACTTTAAATAAAAAACGATGAAGAGGGACCATCCTTCTAGGCATAAGAAGAGAAATACTAAATTACAATGAATGTGGGAACAGTAGTCAGGTAAACTTGTGTTCTCTCCTTCCCCAGTCTGTAGATCACACTTAGCCTAATGTGCCACTGCAGTGAAACTCTGTCTGTCCATCTTGCTAACAAGCTGCGCAGCAGCGGCTCTTGTCTGTCATGTCTTGGTTTCTTGCCAGGCTGTGACTGAAAGAGTGAAATACAACTATTTATTACATTTGATTAACGCTGACAGGCCACGGTGTTTATAAACTGCAGCTCGGAAAGATGACAGCGTTGCACGTGGAAATGCGTTCATATAAAATTAAACATCTCAGTATATAATAAGCATCAGTAAATATTAAGCATTACATATTCAGCCCAGTCATCTAATAAATCATTTATTATTTTTGATGTACTGAGGAGCCATTTTGAATGGGCCTGATGAAGCTGATTGCATTAATATATAGAGCATATCTATAATTTACAGGAGCTATGCTGAAGTTTGTCAGAGTAGATGCTGGATCATCAGCCAGTACAGGAACAGACTTCAGCCAGTATAAGCATAGCTGATTCACATCCAGCATCAAATACAAGCAGCTCAGACCCTAATAGAACAGTTGGTGCTCCAACAACTGACCCAGCAGATTGGCCCGCAGTCTTACTTCATGAGGTCTGAGTTAGTGCGCAGAGGTCTGTTCAAACCAGCACTGGACTTTTCTGGAAGAGGTTTCTATTCAGGCTTCTTACAGAGGGAGCATTGTGGTGTGCACTGTGAGTTGCAGCCAGTTTGTAGAGTTTTGCTATACAAACATCTGAAAACTGGAGCCAACTTTCTCTGTTTGGGACTGTGAGCTGCACTTTATGGGAGGTGCTGAAGTTAAAGTGTGTGTGGGTTTTTGGTGAGATTGTGAATGTTTCAGTTAGTATCTGTAGCTTTACTTATGTATGAAAATTGAATACATCTTTCACCACTGGAAAAGTACAGGTGCTTTTAAGAAAGGTGACCTCCAGAAACCAATAAATTAATTCAAGGTGTTTAGTGCTATCTGAGAGATAAGGACATCGTTTTGTAAGAAAGAGAATATGTTCATGAATATTTCAACAACAAACTACACCAGCTTTGCTAACAGCAAAAGTTAACCAACATCACAAAAGCCACATGGTGCTTTAGTACCACATTTGGACGAGACTGTAGTGCCAACCAGCTTGGTTAGTTAGGTGCATCTATATCTCACGTAACTGTGGTATTAATTGTGGTATTATTAATATTAAGTTGTTGTAATAATAATATTGTACGTTATAACTAGGACTTTGCTGGGCCACTTTCTGGCCTGATGGTTTTGATTTATGTAAAAGCAAACAGACACATGGAGGCCAAATAGAGAACCAAAGAGAAAGTTATAAACCTTTTAACAACTTAATTGGCACGGTCTTATTGTTTCCTGGTACATTTCCATCTCTCTGGCTCTTGTGCCTCCAACAAGTCTCTTTTATGTAACTGTTTTGAAACTGTTTAATGTAACATGCTATGCGCTGCTTTGAAGCGGACCCAAACATTGAACAGGCAGGCGTGTTTTCAGAGACCTTGGTCTAAAAATGGTGCTTTAGAAAGAGTGTCTTGTAAAGTCTTTTATTGGAGTTTGTTATTGCAACACAATGTTTGCCCTCTTTCTTCACAATAACCACTCTACATAATCTGTATGCCACACTGAATAGAAGACACAGTTAGTTTGCAAGAGCCATCTTTCTGTCCGCGGGGGTCCTTTTGTGTGGAGGAGGAGGAGGCCGGCTGCTGCCTTTTCAAGCCCAAGTAGGACAAGGGCAGCGTGTGGGATGTGAAAAGGACAGTTAAGTAGTTAGTGAGTCACTGTGGCTGTCTAACCCTCATCTGTTCTCCTCTGCTGTCACCCTGATTTCTTTTCCGTCCTCACCGTCTCCCCTCCATTTCCCCAGACTAATTCATCAGCCAAGTGGCCGGTCATACCACGAGGAGTTCAACCCCCCCAAAGAGCCCATGAAAGATGACGTAAGTAGTTTCACTATCAACCCACTTATAAACCACATTTTGCTAAACTGCCACCCACCTAAAATCACTGCCAAGTTTGAAATCGTTGACAATCGGCCAGCTTCAGACAAAGTGCTTTGACACATTCTGAATGTATAAAATGTTTGGGCCATTTGATCTTAGATACATGGAGATGTTTCTGGTTAAAAGCCATCATCCTAGATATATTGCAAAGGTATGTAAATGAAGAGATTTTAAAAATATATTGGACATCCAGTGTATTTTCTCCATTAGAGCAGACTTCTGCTTCGTGGTGGCACCCAGTGGAGAGAGAGAATCTGGCTTTAAAGTGGGAGGGTTATTGATTTGTTGATGGGATCTAAAAGCTTTCAGAAGATGATGACAGATCAGCATTTCCTGCAGGGTTTTAAAGATTGCCCATGCTAATGCCAGAAGAAATTATTACTGTTAATGAATGAAACACAGCAACAGTCATATGTAAAGGAGTGAGGCTATTGTTCAGATGTTCCTGTACCACCTGTATAGCGAGATGAGTCTCTACATGTTCAATGTGTTAGTTTAAGCAGCATGTCACAGTAATGAGGAGCCTGTAGCCTGTCGAGCTGGTGGTCAGCATTGGATGAAGGAAAATAGAGCTTTGCTGGGTTCTGGTCTCAGTTTTAGGCCCATGTATATCGCTTATCCACAGAGTTTGTACCTCAGATATGTGTCCTACTTTCATTTTGAGGGAGGGTGGAGCCAAGCACAACGACAAGCGCTAAGTGGTAGGTCTTGCAAGGACTTTGTGGGTGTCTCAAAGCGCACCTGCTATTTTGGTAAATTTTTCTGCAGCACCACAAAGTGTAAAAGGGCTGGGTGAAATGGAATATAGATTGGCGGGTGTGGTGATTCATAGATTCCCTCTCAGCCAGTCACAGAACTGGTCTGAATACTGAGCAACGTGACTGAAACGTTATGTTTTTCTAGTGGCAAATGGTTGCATTGAATCGAACAGCATTTGTTTCATAATCCAAAAATAAAACATGAACAGCTGATTTATTTTATTTAGTTTTTAAATTGGAAACTGTGCTTAATGGCTGTGTTCCACTCAAAGGCTGCAGGGAGTTTAAAGCAGCAAAGTATAAAGCAGCCGTTGAACAGGTACTTGAGGAATCACCCATATTCATTTATAGATGAATGTAGACTGATTTACAGACATCCCTGCTTTGACACAGTAAAAAAAGAAAAGGCGTATCTGTTGGCTGGAGAGTGCTAAAATAAAACAGTGTTAAGCATTTTATTTAGTTTGCTCTTGTTGAATAAATCATCACTGTCCAGCTCTACCCGCGCTGTGTGCATGTCACTAAAATACCACACAGACAAGTAAAACCAGTTTCAGGGTCAAGAAAATACCAAATTTATCTGGTGCTGCTTGCGAGGGTTGTTGCACCACCAAGAAAATGGGGCCCTTAATACTGAAGATGGTACTGATTAAACTTTTTTTTGTCCTGGTTTCAACTCAGACACTTAATCTCAGGGAATCAACTTATGCAGAGTACAGATGTGATACCAGTGCCCTATTTCTCTCAAAATCTTTATGTCATGTAACATTTGGCCAGGTGTTGCTGTGGCGCCGCCATGACTGATTGAATGTAACTGAAAACACTAAATTTTGTAATAACACGGACGAGTGGATCAGTCGCATCTGGCCCCTGTTCATCTGATTTATGAGGCAGAGTTTGGTGTTGATACGGCTCCGACAGATTGGATCAGTGCATCCCCCTTAATTTCCGTTACTCTTTGTGTCAATGTGTAACATCTCAAACCATCTGAAAATAAAGTAACACACAATCCCCTGGCTTAGAAAGAACACTGTGACTGCACAAAGATGGATTTCACTACAGAAACAAGTAACGTGAGAGAGGGATGCAGTGACACTTGATTAAGTTGACCTAATTGTAGACAAAAGTGGAAACTGCATGCATTGTTGTACAGGTTTTACCATGTCAGTCCATATTTCTTCTTATTATTTGAACTTATGTGTTTTCTCCCTCTTGCCTGCACTCAGGTGACAGGTGAGCCGCTTATCCGCCGCAGCGACGACAACGAGACAACGCTGCGGTCCCGTCTGGACGCCTACCACCGGCAGACCGTCCCTCTGGTGAAGTACTACAGTGCAAGGGGCCTGCACAAAGCCATTGATGCTGCACAGGACCCGAACGTCGTCTTCGCCTCCATCATAGCTGCCTTCTCCGCTGCCACGGAAACCCCCGCCCGTGCCACTGCCTGTAAAGACCAAGTGTTCTTCATTTAAAAACCTTTTCCCTCCTTCCCGTATCCCCTCCAAAGGGGTTTTTTTTTATCCCTCAAGGGTGAAGATTTTACAAGAGTTGATCGAGTGTCACAGTGGCACCTTTGTGAGGTGTAAACGTGGAAGATGGGGGACTAAAGTGGCATCAGCAGTTCACGAAATTCACAATGTATCACCAGTTGTAGAAAGAGAAAGGGTTTAAAGTTGTATCAACATAAAATCAAGTCCGAAAGAGAACAAGCCAATGTAGAACCAATAACCACAGGATCAATAACCACAAAACAAACTGGCGCTTAGCACTATCCTGCTGCTTTTCTCCTATATAGAAATGAGATTTAAGGTTTTGACATTTAGCAGAGCAGAATGCCATGCACGTTTCTAAAGGCGCTTTTCGTCAGAAGTTGTCAATTGTTTGCCTCCGCTGGACAGGTTTGCTCGTGTAATCGATGACTTTGCCCTTTTCTCTTCCTCAGTGTCTGATACTCGTGCACATACAGTTGATCTGTTTTTGCTTTTAGCTGTTTCTCAGGCTACATCCACACTACTATGTTTAAGTAGTTTTAAAACGAAAACGGTCTCCATCCACACCAGCGTTTTAGTGTATCAGAATTGATCTCAGTTTATATTAAAATGCACATCGAGTGGCCATTTATGTACACTGTAAACAGAAAGCAGACAGTCTACTTTGCAGTTGCAGACAAACGAAAAATAGCAGTGGTGAAGAGATTGTTTTTTTTTTTCATGGATTGGCAACGAGATAGAACTGTTATTCAAAGTTACTGTGGAGGTGGAAAACAGTGGCAGTGGTCAAAAAACAAATAAGGCGACATGCACATTACAAAATATTTTTATAAAAATACCAAAACAAAAAGTCGATAGCATTGTGTGACTTACAAGTCTCGATCAGGAAGGTCTGCACTAAAACACTACGAGTTGTAAAACGAAAATGGGGTCGGCAGCGTTTTCAAGCTGGTCACCAGTGTTTGGATTCACGGTTTTAGTCTGGACGGCAGGTGTAAACGTAGCAAAAGGTCTGCATTTTAAAACAAAACATAGTAGTGTGGATGTAGCCTCAGTCAGTCCCACCAGGATTTCGTGGGCGTTCATGGTGATTTTGTGGCAGCTTTATAAAAAAAAAAAAATTGCGATGAAAGTTCTGATGTTTGGGGGCGTTTTTCTTTTCGATATAATTTTAGAAATAAGTGAAAACTGAAAAGATAGACTTTTTTTTCCAAAACATTGAACAATCCCTCCAGGATTTCGCAGACCTAGGCCTAACCATGTCTTGCCTGATGACCTCCATGCCTTTCGGCCACTCTGTGTGCCGATAGATGATTTTATGTTCGACCACAAGACTACACGTTTTGCTAAACAGTTTACCCCGGCTTCGTTAAAGAAGATCTGGATACGGTTTTTCACTCTGTGTGACGGTGGTATCACACGTGTCTGCTGCTACGTGTAAACACGTAACAAGCTCTCGATGGTTGATCAATCATCCCAACTTTTCCACAAATTTGAGCTAAGTTGCAAGTCACACTGAATTCACAGGGATTTTTTGAAGTTGTGAGGGATCATTGCAAAATCCTGGAGGGGGACTGCTCAGTGGAATCTGAACACTGACGTGATACAAATATTTTTAGATTTGGTGTGACTTTCAGAGGGTTATCCCTCATGACCAGAGCAAATAAATGTCCATAAATCCACTTAGAAATCCAGAACTTACCAGAGAATCATTGTTTTTTTTAGTTTTCGTCAGTATCAAAGTAATACAGTAGTAGTTTTCTGCACGTCCATGGGTTCAATTCAATCAGGACTGCTAATAGCTAATTCAGCTGTTTTTAATTGTGCTAATTTTGCCAAAATGTAAACTAAACGAACTTCCTGTGTGAAAGGGGGTGGCCTAGTTTGGTGATTTTTGTCTAAGAGGGCTCTCCACAGTGTCAAACTTTGAAAAACCCCTGGTCTGTATACACCTGTAGCTCACTACAGAAGCAAATGATACATCGGTTATTGTATCCAGTGGAGACTTCCCTTCTTTCACCCAGGACATACTTCCCTTTCTTCCTCCACCCATCCATCCATCCGTAAAGACTGCTGTACTCCTCCTCCTTGGCTCAAATACTGCCTTCACTCTCTTGGACTACTCAAATGATCCTTTGGATGGTTGAGAGACTGGACTGGTTAATAATTAACTCTCATTTGATTGATATGGCCAATAACTAAATCAATATGCTGAAACAGCCTGTGCGGAGTTTTCACTGAAGTGGCTGAATCCTTCCTGTGGACCTAAATGGTGTCTGAAGTCAGCTCAATAGTTTTAGTTGCAACATGCTGTCATTTCCCTCCTGGGGATGCATGTGGTTTCCTGTCTTTCTTTTCTGGAATTTTAGTAGACCAGATTATTTCTGAGAAAATAAATTTCTCAGATGAAGCTTTCGCAAGCTTCAGAGGGCGTGCTGATTATCGAATCGCACCCAAACATTTGCACGCAGTGTTGTAATATATACCCCAAGGCTTTTTTTAATTGTTAGTGGTAATGGATTTGAGAAAAGGCACTGACATGCCATTCCCTGCATTAGACTATAGTGTGATCTAGTTTTTGGTTGCTGAATATGACTGAGACCAAAGTAAAAATGCAGTGGGAGAAGATTAAGACTACACTTGGCTTTGTGAATTGATAAACCAACAGAGAATTATCACTGAACCTGCAGCTCCCCTCGAGCTTCATCGTTTCAGCTCATTAAGTTGTTTGGTCTGTAAAATGTTTTGGTTCATTTTCTTGCTGCTTTTAGTGTCATTTTCAGCCGCAGCAGGCAGCTGTTTTCAATAGATTTTTTTTTTTAAACCCACTGTACCCTACCTGCTCAGCACCAAACAGCAGACAGATACAGTTAACGACTAGCTGGTGAACTCAGTCGAGCATTTAGCAACTAACAAGCCAGATAATTTCTTTAAGGAGTTGTTGCAGACTAAAAACAGTGCTATAAGATAGTGACTATTGGACTTGCATTCATCAGGTGGAGAGAATAAGACTCCAAATGTAGGATAATGTAACTGCTGAATTTGTAAATATGCAGCTGTTTGCTAACAAGTTCACCGAATCAACTCAAAAGATGATAGTTTGTCAGTGCCGCCATTATTGCAAGTGTTAATTACCATGCAGTGTTGTATAGTATTTTATACCAAAATCATGTAATATAAGAACAGAGCGAAGTTGCTTTGGAAAGCGTTGATGCTCGTTATCTTAGTCTTGCTCATCATATATGAATTTGTAAAATGGGCTCGTTACAAAAAGGTGAATGCAGGGATTCATTTTGTATTTAAATATGTAGAGTATTTGTTGGAGTGCGCACACTTTATTAGAGCCCCTGTACCTAATGTTAAGTTTGTTTGTTTTAAAAATGGTAAATGTGTTTGTTTTCACATCAGTGTCCAGAGGCCAGTTGGATAAATACACTTTCAGACTGAATTACATTATTTATCAGTGACATTGAAAGATGGAGTCAGTATGTTATGTGCTCCCTTGCCGGGTCTCTTGGAAACACTGACATCACAGTTTCTGTGAAGTGAACTGGATTAAAGAGAAGAGCTGAAGGATGTTAGTCACTCAAACCTTCAGATAAAGTCCTTCCCTGAAATGTTCTGAATCCCAAACATGTCCTTACAACCCTCATTTTGTTCCATTATGCTCATACTAATTGTGCTTGCTTAATGTTTTGTTGCATAGAAATATTCCTTAGTTATAATTACATTTTCTTAAAGGTTCAACAGATTTTTTTTATCCTGCCATTTTTCAAAATTACAGACTCCTGTGACATCGGGCTTGTCCTTGAATCCTCTGTTCCTCCTTGACCTGTTAGTTTCCTCTCTGTTCTGTAGTCACCTGGTGTTTCTGTTCAGTGGAAACATCATGCATGCAGACTGTGTTTCCCGTACTTTCCCTTGAATACTGATGCCTTTCTATTCTCTCGGGGTTGTTGTGATGGAAAAACAAAAGCAGATGTTCAGCAGTCCCAGTAGGCAGATTTCAGTCTTTTATTCAGCCACCGACGACAATTTCATGCTAAACTTGCCTTAATATTCCATCCTGTGCTCAATGATGCATTGGTTCCTTTTATATTCATCACTTTCTGAAAGCTGTGGATGTATAGATTTAGAATTGAAACCTGACAGAAAACCTTGCTGTTTGTTTTGTTCACCCCCAAATGAATGTGATGTGCTTTTGAATGTGCACTTTAAAGTGAACGTTGGCAGCCTAATTGCATGCTGAGACAGACAGGACAAGTGTTTTTGTCCATTTCTCTTGACAGTTCCAGCATTTAAATGTAAAAAAAAAAGTAACAGTCGTAGCTTGTTGAAGTTTCTCTGTAATTCACCCAAAACTTTTCTTCCCCTCTCTCTCCCTTGTCTTGCAGCTGGTTGAATCCTGAGCTGCAACATTCCCACCAAGGCGAAGAATTGGAGTTGGCAAAAGATGTCGGGTGGGTGGACAGACGGAGGTGGTGGGGGTGGGATCCTTAAACTTTATAAGTTATGGTTAACTTTGCATTGGTGTGGGGCTCACTTCTATTTCCAGTAGTCTACTAGTTCTGGTCCTGCTGGATATGTGATAGCAAACGTATGATATAAGTAACACACGGAAAGTGTCATGCAGACAGAAGAAGGCATATTCCTCTCCCCCTATTAAAAATCAAGCTTTCCTACAATCATCACATGTTGTGTTTTTTCTTTCAATGACTCTCCCACTGTGCAATCCACAAGTTTAAATTAGTTGAATATAACTATTAGACTTTAATGTTATGCAATTAAAAAAGATTTACGCCTCCTGCTGTAAAATAGATGGTGTGTTTTCCTGAAAAACTGTTTCATCAAATTAACTCAAACTAATTGAAACCTGGAAAAAGAAAATAATTCATTTTTAGGTGTATTAGCTGGCTTCTGGGTGTTTGTGTAAAATATAATGAAGTATCCATCTACAATGTGGCGTGTACAATGTACTGACTGGAAACTTACAGGCAGAAGGGGCCCAACAGCAAACGTTTGCCTCTAAATTTGTTCCTAAATTAAAAAGGGGAAAGAGAAGTGAGTGAGATTTTAGATTTTTCTGGTCTGTTTCTTTTATTAAAATCGGCAGTGTATTATCTACATTTACTTAAAAGTATTTGTTTTGCAGAAAATGTGACTGATTATAACAGAACGACATTATTAATACTGACGCACCAGTTCATAGTAGCATTTTATTGTTGTAGCTGCTTGAGGTGAAACTACCTTTATATACAGTTAGCTACTTTAGTCCAGTGGTTCCCAACCTAAGGGTCGGGCCCCTTCAAAGGGTCACAAGATAATCCTGTGGGGTCACGAAAAGATAAAATGTAATGCTCAAATCTATTTTCTTTATCTTAAATTATAGCTAATTACACACTAGGTTTTTTTTAAGGGGTTACTTTTTTTCTTTTCTCATGAAACCTTCAAATATTTTTACAACTGAAATTCACATCCAAGAAATGAGTTAATTTTGTGGTGGTTTATTCCAAAATTTCAGATCAATCATGAAAAATAATATACTAAACTTTTAAATAGGGCTGTTGTGTTGAAGTAATTGCCATATTACATAGTGTTTCTGTTTCTGCTACCTGATTGCATAGCGAGCTGCCAACAGCAGCTTTATGGGCTGACCAAACTAGTCGCTAGGAGCTAGTTCCACAACACTGACGAGCAAAATCATTCCTGTAGTTTGACCAGTTTTATTAACGTGTAGCTATATCGTTACCTTCAGGGCATGTTTGTGAAGTCAATTTAAATACATTACGCACACAAACACACACCGGTGCTGAGCAGAATGGGCTTCCCTTCAACTTAAACCAACACTACGGTTTGAAGTCAGGTCCCATACAGGCCATGCCGATCTGTCATTGAACTGTTTGTCAAGCTTGTTCAGCTTGTGGAATTTTGAAGCACTAATTTGGCTTAGCCATTAGCATGGTAGCCTGTTTGAATTTGCGGTTATTGTGACAGCCCTTCTTATAAAATGTAACCTAAAAAGTCACTCTTAAAAACTTAGAAAATACATGGCTGAATTACTGGAGTACCTGTACAGGTAGTAACTTTGAGAAGCATAGGATGAAAGATGAGACTCAAATACTGAAATTGAAGCCATTTGAAACAAAAGACAAAAAGAGCTATTTGAAATATTCACAATGGCCTTTAGAGCTGTGGCAACCCCTAAATATGTTGTAGTTTTTTGGAACTTTTGGAAACACTTACAGAAAAAAAACACATTCAAAGACTGTACATTTTACATGTTATGCTTGAACCTGTAGTGCAAAGTTTTTGTCTTCCCCTTCTTCCAGTAAGAGTTATTTCGCAACGTGTGCTCTGCCATACTGAGTTGCTGCTGTCTACAGTCCCGCCCTCCTTTAGCTCTGGCAAACCAGTCATTGCTGGAATAAAATACATCATTACGCCGCCCCCCCCATATATGAAGGATAATGCTTCCTTCTTTTTATTCACAAACTGTAGGACTAAACTGTAAAATCATGTCTCCATTAATTTCTACTTGATTACCAAAATACTAAATAAGAAAGGAAAGGCTTTTTGTAAAAAGGTCTGAGATTATAGCAAACCCTTTTTTATTAATAATGTTACTGATGAAACCGACAGCCTATGACTCAAAAAAAAACACCGCTGCATGATAAGGAAAGTTTGGCATTTTTTGTGGTTTGATAATCGGGCCCACTTTACCTACGCGCTGCAGTTTGCAGGCTTGTAAATGAGCAGATCATCCACTGCAAAACTGTTCTAGTGATTTTTAAACGTGTCACTCAGTCCAAAAAGGAGATAATTGACAATGTCTGGGTATTTCAGTGGAGGTAGTTTGTGTGTGTCTGTAATCCAGTCTTGGGCTTATATGGATCTATGTTTACAATTATTAGTTTGTCCAAATACCATTTCTTGGCAGTGACATTCAGGTTCTCGAAGTTAGGTCTCTTTTCTTCTTTTCCCATTTCCCCTCTCTTTAATCTCCCTCAGATTTTTACCTATTTAAACATCGTTGTGGCCAAACTAAATAAAAGGTGCTCTGGTACCTGGAGGTGATAAGTTTAGTCAGCATCATTATATAAGTCGTTTGGCAAGGACTTGAGTGTGATGAGTGTTAATTTATATGTAATTATATGTCTAGCTAGCCCACAGGGCTTGAGTAAGTATAGGCCTATGTATAGTTGAAATTCACCACTGGAGGTTTACTTTACGTCGCCTAGTTCAGGTCATGTCTGAACAAGTTGTAGGCTACCCTTACAGGAAAAAGGATATCAGACAAGATCTAGAGATTAGGTATAAAATAGCCTACCAATTACACTAAGACCGAAACTGTATTAAGTCCAGTCGACCTACCGTGGAACTCACCCTCCTCTCGATTTGTTTGTTTATAAACACTTTCCTGTCAGTTTCCTTTTGACTCCTCTTCCCAACAAAGAAGCTACGCTGAAGCTCCTGACTGGAGGTGACGCCGCGGGGTGGGGTTTCCGTTTTGTTGACGGCGTGACGTCACAGACCGGGGCTTTCCTCCATGACGTCAGAGGGCGGCGGCGGCGGTGGTGGAGCGGCAGAGGGAGAGAGAGCGATCTGCGGAGATTACACAGAGTTTCAGCGGTGCGCTCCCGGGGCGAAGGAAAACTAGATACTGCCGTGACACGCCAAAAGCCCCCCGAGCACGAGAGGTGACAGTCGGGCCGGGTAACGGAGCACTGTCTGCCTACAGCTTATCGGTAAGAAGCAAGGAAACACAAAGACGGGAGCCAGGATTGGAGCCGAAGTGGCCGTCGCATCTCCTGTCGAAGAAATCCGGTCCTGAGCAGGGTAAGTGACCGGCAGTGAACCCATCTCTGCTGTATGAGCCGTTCGTCTCAGATGACATGGATTTAATTTAATTAGGCTCTGCTCCAGACTATCTAGATAAAAAGAAAAAAGCCACCTTAAGGGTAGTGTGCCACCATAAACCTCAAAATTACTGATCATTCTCAAGCATGACTGTCACATTATCTGTATGTGCCAGTAAGGAGGGTCAGCTCTCACCAAGACCACCCATATTATCATTACAGAGAGGAGAAATACTCATAAAACAAACAGCAGGGAGGATACAGATCAGTGTAATAATCTTAAACTATAAAAACAAAATGTCCTCAGTTTCAGTACAGTCATTGTCCAAGTCATCCAGGATGTCTGGAGAGTTAAAATCCCTTCACTGGCTTTCCCTTTAAAACATTCCTCTTTGCTCCGCCACTCCCTGGTCACTGTTTGGACTGAGGACATTCTGTATTTTTCTGTGAGGAAAGAAAAACTACATTATTATAAATGTGAATTTAAAAAAAGAGAACTGGAAAAACAAGGCAGTAGAGCTCAGAACCGGAGAGATGTTATGATTAATAAAGGGTACTGTAAGGAGGTGTTAAAAAGGCACTGAGCCCCACAAACACTGATTTTGTGTGTTTGAGGTCATATTTAATGATCTCACTGCTCAGGGTGGAAAAGGTGTTGTGAAATTTTCCAGCATCGTAATGTTTTGGTAGCCTTGGTGAAGAGGTAACTTACATCATGAAGGTTTAATGTAAATAGTCGGGATGTGAAATACGTAAAATGTGTAATGTTTGTAACCTTCTGGGTTAAAAACACAGATTTTTAAACTCTCAATCCAAACTCAACCTGAACAGGTTAATTAAGATTAAGCCAGCATTATCTAATAAACTGAGGTTAAATTAAGTCATTCAAACTATAATCATATAAAAGGGATACACACAATAATTGTTAATCACATATATATTACATTGCCAAAGATGACACCTTGTTTGACATGTCACAACAGAAAATAATTGTGTCGTTTTAGTTTTGTAATAAAAGTGACTGAGATGGATCATTCACACCTGGCCGATACCAAGTTAGAATTGCTGCAGATACAACCCTGATGTCAATATTGCGTTGATAAAAATGTAGTCAAAGAGTTGGGTGCAAATGCTGCTTTTAGCAGGTCTGGTTTAAGAACGGTACCAAACTAACCTTGAACCCTGGATTTCTATATTTTTTCCCCCGTTTATTGGACAGATTCTGCCATTGACGGGAGGAAACCAAATGATAGTAATTGTCAAGACAATTACAGCTGTGTTTGACAAGGAATGTAGTATCGTATCCCTGCATAACATGATGATATTATACACACATCAGTTATAGCACAAAATATTGGCATTGCTCAGGCTTGAAAATTCTAAGGGTATTAACTGATGAACTTTATCCTTTCTAAAATTTACTGTGGTATTACAGAAGTGAAATCCTTTATATGATTATAGCAAAACTTGCACTATTTAAGTTGTTTTGTTGGAAAGGGACCCCAACAAGATTACATAAAAAACAGTATGATTTAGAACAGATGTGAGGTCAAACACCCAGATGTTTTATGCTCTCATTATCTGGCCATTACCTCATCCAGAGGAGGTTTGGGATCCCGTATCATTATGTGCCTTAGCTTTTACAATAGCTGGGAATGACTCGCTCAGTTGTCTGATGTACTGTGTCCGTGAATAGTGCTGCTGTTTCCCCTCTGAAACCTGAATCCAGTTATCCAGTTTGCAACTGTTACCGCTGCTCACCTCACCAGTCTCTGAGGCCTAAGTTGGCATGTGTGTGTAAGAAAGGGAGTTGTGTGTGTGTGTGTGTGGAGGTGATGTAAAGGGGCTCAGAGGTTTGCTCTTTGCGAGTGTAACGCCTGCAGGCCTGACATTAAACATTCAACAACTCGGCAGTATGGCTCCTGAACGCTCCTCTAATTATAGAAGCAGATTCCCTATATTGTCACCTACCAATGCATTCCTCTGGAGTCTGAATCCCCTTTATGTTGATGTGTGTGTGTGAGAGAGAGGGAAAAGTGTTAATGAGAGTCTGTGGGAACAAGAGAAAATGCTCAAACTTTCCATTCTTGTCTGCCTCCCACTGCATTTGTTCCTGAAAATTATAATGTTGAAGGTTTATTCCAGATAGATACCTAGATAGATAGTGCTATCACATCTTTGTCAGTTATTTGACTATTTGCTCATTCTAATCCTAGATGATAGAGAAACTAGTCATTGTTTGTGGTCATTTTATGGGGAAAAAGCTTTTACTCATTAGTCATTTCATAAAAATGATTGAGCAGGTGGTGTAGAGCGGGTTTTTAGAGATTTGTCGCCTGAAAATAAAGTTGTATTGAAAACTGAACCAGAACAATAACATTGTGGACCCAAGATGGGGGGAAAAATGGACTGAAAGAGGCTAAAAAAGCCCCTTTAGAGCTCTGTGAAAGAGGTTGGTGGTGAGCGACGCCATCGTTACCGTTATTAACTTCATTGTTAATATAAATAAATATTTATTATAGCACCTTTAAATCTGCATATGTCTTTGATTAACATGAGAAATATCAAGTTATTTTCTAATAAAATAAAATGAAATATACATTAAATGAAATTAGTATAGAAAAATACAAGATACAATACAAATAGAAAAATAAGAACAAGACTTATATGTATTGTTTATACACCTTTTAAATATAGATAATAAACTGAAAATGAAATTGGCAGAGCAAATACTTTGCCAGTTACTGCTGACTGGGTTTGGCAAAACAGAAAACTCTGGTTATCAAACGATATCTGAACCAAAACTCTGATAACGCATGTTAGCATTTTACACAATACCGAATCCTACTTATCATGTGTCTGCATCACAGAAATATTCACAAATGTGCTTTAATCTTTTTACTGTAATTCAACTTATCC
Organism: Lepomis gibbosus; assembly: GCA_029875015.1. Lineage (NCBI taxonomy): Eukaryota > Metazoa > Chordata > Actinopteri > Centrarchiformes > Centrarchidae > Lepomis > Lepomis gibbosus. The sequence continues at coordinate 23,355 of JAPMOB010245157.1, forward strand.
ATTAGTCCAAAACAAAATCCTATGACGTTCAGTGGAATAAGAGTTTCAGTCAGAAACAGTCCGGATAGATTGATTGAGTGAAAGAGATTAGAAACACACTTGTTTCTCTAACTATTTATGTTGTCATCAAAGTGCTGATATGGAAATTGGCAAACTGTACAGTCCCATTTCCACTGAAAATGGGTGTGTAAACATTAACAGCAAATCAAGACAATAAATCTTCTTCCCGCACACACACACACACACACACACACCCAAACACACGTGCACACATCAACAGACAGTGTTCAGAAATTGTGCGAGCTGGATTCCTGGGAAGAGCAGGCCATCATGCCGGCTTCTCAGGGTTTTTTCCACAGAAGTAAAAAGTGTTCCATTGACAGTGATATAACTATTATCAACCCGCCCCCACATGCACACACGAAAAACTAATCACTTGCTTATAAAATAACACGGTATGTACAGCATTTCATGTGGGTGGCTCTGCTGTTCAGATGGTGTTTCTTATAGCGCTGTGAAATATTTGACAGTAAACAATAACTATTTCATTTTCTGTGTGACAGTAAGTGCAGCTCTATTCAGGATGTGTTTTTTAGTTTAAACTCTTCGTTTCTTCACAAGTAGTTCACTGGAAGTGCTGATATTCTCATGAACAAAACACATTAAGGAACCAACATAATCAAAATAATTTGATTATTAATAATCTGCACATGTTCTCCTTAACATGAACCCCATGCCATGAAATTTGGTCTTTACTTTTATGTCTTCCTTCAGATGAATTGTAATCACTTTAGCATCTTAGCCTCTCATCTAGTGCCATCATATCTAATCAAATACCTACAACACTAACGACATTCCCATCAGCCTCAGTTTTACTTTGTGTTTAGTGGAAATTAACAAATGTTGCCATGTTGTCTCGCTAAACTCAGATGGTAAAGATGGTAATTATTATGTACTGAACGTCAGCAGGTTAGCATCACCACTGTGAGCAATGAGCATGTTTGCATGTTAGCGTTAGATTGTATTTAGCTAACGACAGACAGAGCCGCAAACTGGTCCACATAGTTTTGTTTAGTTTTCAGCTGCATTTCTGATTAAGTTGCAGATAAGGATCGTGTGAATAGTTTCTTTTGAAATGTATTGTTATCATAAATTTGTACAGTTAAGAATGACAAAAGAGATTTAGTCAAGCTTGACGAGCTAGATGTTTCCTGGTTTAATATGAATCAAGGATGTTTCACTTGTTACTTCAGGCTTAGTCCTCACGTACACGGGGATTTTTATAAACTGAGTTTTTCCTCCTTCGCTTCTCTAAAAAAATCTTTGTCTACATGAAAACGCAAAAAATACGCTATCAAGCGCTGTCAAGAGCATGCCGAACCACCAGGCGGCGATATGACACTAAGCGTAAAGCTACGTTGGCCAATCAGAACCTATTAAATTGGTAAACAAAGCAGACAGTGGTGCACAATCTAATATAAAACACAGCAGATAACGGTGCACACTCTGACGTTGCAAGGCAAAAACTCAAAAAAAATTTTGTTTCAGTGACCTGATACTGCGTTTCCGTGTTTACAAACGGCCAAATCGCATAGAAAAAGTCCGGTTTTGAAAATACTTCGAAGGAACTCGAACTGCGTCGGTGTCGTCACCCACGCAGTGTCTCGTTCCCCTTCTCGGGAACAAGGGTTACATACGTAACCCGAGACTTTCGTGTAGACAGGGCCTCAGTTTCCTTGATTTCAACCAACACACCATCAACATTAGAGGCCAACGACCGTTGGACTAAACAGGTCTCAGGTGTCAAAGTGCTTATGTGTATAACTCTGGGGTGTTGAAAGAGGCCATGGCCTTTCTGAATTATTAATCTAAAAAAGATTCCTAATTTATGGTTGTGTGATGAAAGCAGCAGTGTGGAAGGAAACTGCAGTGAGGTCACCTGGTACACCATGAATCAGCATTGAAGCATGGGCTTGGCAATTAGTTCTTTCTGCTCTAATGTGCCATTATAACCGATTTAATCAGTCATGATATCTAATCTGCATGACTCAGCCGGGCTTTATGCTCACTGGAAGTAGCCTTCATTTGCGTGTGTGTGTGTGTGTGTTCCTGTATTTTTTCTACAAGAACCAGAAGTTCTCACGTAGATACAGAGATCCTCTAAAGTGAGGACGTTTTGCCTGACCTTGCTTCTTTTAAAAGGAACATTTAGCCACTTATAATGGGGATGCAGTCTGTGCTGATGATTTAGGTGGTCCAATAAAACCATAACTACCTCGGGGCTGCAACATGCCTAACAACAGAGCTACTTTACTGTTGTTTGTGCAGCTGAAATAATAAAATCCCCATAATAACTCTACTTGCTAGATTTTATTAGCTACACTAGCCATCAAGATGTGGATCCAACTTTAGTTACATTCTCGAAACATAACCTTTTTCATCTTTATACTGAAATATAAATATAATTTTAATGATATGGCTAAATTAACTTTATACATTTCATGCTAACATCCTCATCAGAGCTTTGATGCTTCAGCTAATTGGTAGCATGTGTTCAGCCACATTTTTGTAGAACTGCGAGTAATTTTTAGCAGTGATACTTTTTTTATGAAGAAACACAATATAAACGTTAAAACTTAAATTTGCAGTTAATAAACACAATGTTAGCATCTTCATGTTTGCATATGGACATAAAATAGTAGCTGTACCTGCTTTTGTGCTTACGTTACTGCAGTGCATATGTGTGAAATTAAGCGGATGGTTACTTAATAGTTTAGGAGTTCTTAGCACCCGCAAGCTTTATGTTACATTTAGGTATTTAAACACGTACCACCCAGTATGGATTCAGACACAATCAAAAGACAGGCTGACCAAGACAGAAAGAGTGTTATGATTACCAAATTTGATTTGGGTTTCTGGGTTTTCTATAGAATCAATATTTGTTGTAGTTGGTGAAACCTTTTAAATATTTAAGCATTTTCAGGGCTCTACAGTTAAATTTGATCAATTTGCAACATATTTTTTAACCAAAGAAGCAGAAGAACTGATAACACTTCTGTACTTTAAGGTATGTTTTGAAAGCAGGACTTTTACTCATAATGGACTATTTTTACATTTTACATTTTACTAACAAGTACTTATTCCAACACTGCTAAAATCACATCCTATAAAGCAAACAGTTTTCAGTTTTGCTTATTAAGCGGCACATTTGCTTTTTAAAATGGTACTGATAGCACATGTTTGCAGTGGGTTTATGTTGCTCTGTAGAAGCATGAGAAGCCAACAGAGATACATTTTTACAGCAGGGTCAACTAGTGAGGGGTTTACACAAACACACACACACACGTAATAGATCATTAGCTCCTGGTTGAGTAGGGGACCACCTGTTCTGTCCAGAGACTGTCGGCCCCTGGCTCTCAGATTAGCAGGGTTTTAGTCTGTATTGCTGCAAACAGGCTAATAGTCTGAGCGGAGCCGTCTGCTGGACCCAGCTCACTGTGGATCTGTCCGTTCATGTTAAAATAATGTCAGTCAATTTAGACCACAAGCTTTTAGCTGATGCTCTTATCCAAAGTAATGCTCTTGAACACTGAGTTCAACAACAGGATAATCAGTTTAGTGAAAGAACTGTTTTAGTGGATGATAATATTTAAATCAAAGATTTTTCTTGCGCGTTTGGTAACGTAAGTGTTAATCATGTGGAAATAATATTTTGCATCAAATACAGGCTGGTGAACTGGTTTGTCGAGGCAAGTTTTGTTTTCCGTGTCCTTGCTTGTTTGGATATAATGGTTGCCTGTTGGATCTGCACTCAAATCTTAAATACACATTATCAGAGCCAAGTCTATATGTGTGTTTGGAGCTGTGTGTTGGTGTGTCGGCATGGATGCACAAGTTACATTTGAGGTTTTTAGATGATGCACTCGTAAGCTTTAGTTCTTCCAGCAGATCTGCAGCTTCACAAGTCTTACAAGGAACTGCAGCAGTGAGAAGTGCATAGTTCAGAGCCGTTACAATTTTTCCTGGGAATGAGCAAAGACAATAAACAGCAGTGGAGTTCTTTGGAAAGATGAGCCTCAGGACATTTTATGATGTGTTTGGCAGAAATACAGAATGGGGAGAAATTTATTTCCCCACCATGATGTGATTATGTGGCCGGAAAAAGGCTGCAGCGTGTCACTGAAAGCAGTGGAAGTTGAGTAAATACATTATCAAGTACTACACTTATGTTCAGCTTTGAAGTACTTTACTTGAGTATCTCTATTTTATGCTACTGAACACTTCTACTTCATTCCACTAAGTACATACATTTATTTAGTGAAATGAACAGAAGTGGAGTAGAAAGAAAGAAGATATGTTTTTAGTCCACTGCCATTATTTGGGCGCAACAAGATTCTTTTCAGATTCAGACATTAAAAAACTAAACATGTGTTTATGTGTTTATTAAACATGATGCGTTGTTAGATATTAAACTAACAACAGCATATGGAGTGAAAATTAGCACCATGTTGATCAGTTCAAATGCTTCTTACATGTTAAACATACTACAAGGAGTTTTTTACTGGTTATAAAACTGATTCTGACTTTATCTGACCTACATAAGCAACCATCTGCGAGAAGATTAGCCATTTCTATATTGTTATTCTGTTTGCCTGTCACCCGGTTCGATTCCCCATGAAATCCGACATAAAATGATTTCTGGCACGCAGACAAGAAGAGCCAAAGTTTCACTGTGAGAAGTAGTTACTCAGTTAAAAGAAACCAGGAGGAGATTTTGAATGGCGTCCGGGGACCCCCAGGGGTCCTTGAGGCGGTTCCAGGGTTTCCCCAGCAAAAGGGGAATCCTTTCTTTTCACTACAAGTCCATCCGTAAGTTCCATAGTGACCGAATGCAATGACTATTTTGGTCAGGGATTTCACACACTTTTTGGAATAAAATATATAAAAGCCAAAAGCCTATCAGATGGGTGGTCCTGGGACAAAATCTTATGAAATGGGGGCCTGTGGTGAAATTTGTGTCAATTTAGGGGTCCTGGACATGAAAAAGTTTGAGAATCACTGTCTTAGAGCACAGACTAAAACACCAGTCAAGGTGAGATTTGAAAGGAAAACTGATTCCGAATTGGTCGTCGTCGTCCTGTATTATGTCTATTGCAGTTGGCGATGTAGTGTCATGGAGGTACAGTTCATTGTCGACATTACTGTAGTACAACTGGCTTATAATGTTAAGTTTAATGTTGGCGTTGGTACCAAGCTATATCTTTTTGTTGGCATATTATTGTGAAGACATAACATTGCTAAGGAAAGTTGCTAACTTTATCTTTCTCAACAAAATAACTATCACAGAGCAAGCAAACCATTGTTATATTACATTTCTCATTGGTATGTATCATGCTAACAGCTGTTTAAAAGAAGTATTACAGTAGTAGTAAAACCAGTTGCGTCTTTCTTTCACTTTCAAAACAAATGCCCACACTAACCAGATAAAGATCTTTATGACACTAGGCGGTATAGCTACTACCTCTTTTGTCCTCAGGTGCCACCGCAATGAACACAAAATGAAAGTTCCTTGTAGTTGCTTTAATCTATCAGTAGTCATAATCCAGTTACGTAACATGAACGATTGAAGTTATAGTTAAAGAAACAAACTCACCACAAAGCCAATTTAATGGGTGTTTTGGCAGATTTGGGAGTTTGCTTTAGCTAATAAAAGACAATCTTTTCTCAACTGATATAAATAAGAACGTTACCTTTTGACATTAATCATAATGATTATTTTAAGAATTTAAGAATCAAGTACATTGTACACTTGGACATGTTATAATATAATGTTATGTTTTACTCATAATGGAGTATTTTTTAAATTGATTGTGTGTTTTAGAGTGAATCCTGTGCAGAAGCGTCAGGGCTGGCAGTGAATCATCTTGTTACATAACAGCAATCAGCTCTCACAGCAGCGCCTCACCTGTAGCACACAGCTGATTGCTCTGACACCTGTGTGCTGAATGCGTGTGGTTCTGTGTGTGTGTGTGTGTGGTCAGTCATTCTACATTACGGCTCCTCCAACGTCGAATAACCTGCCAGAGGAGCCCACACAAGCTGAATCCGTTCAGTCTTATAAACTCTTAATATTTATTTATCTTACTCTTATTTAAGTCTAAATGGCTTCTTTGGCTCTTATGCATTGTTGATTTCTTATAGTAGACAGTTCTGAGTTGTTATTAGACAATGTCTTGTTTTACATGCCTTTTTATGCTCAATAAATTGCTGTGTACATCGTTGAATTCTGCACCCAAAATACAGTTACACAGTTTTAGTTTTATTGATTGTATATTTATCAGTGCGTTTGCAGATCTCTGGTTGTCCATACTAGGATTGCAACTACCAATAATCTTAACCTTTGTTAATGCATTGATTGTTTTGTTTTGAGTGATTAATTAATTGCGGCATTTTTACGCAATAAATGACTTAAAAGAGTAAGATTAATCAACTTATCATTTCAACACTTACCATTTCAACACACTTCTATTTGTCTATACTCAGTTGCCTGTTTATTAGGTAGACCTAGCTAAAACAATCTAATACAAAGTCCTGCAATAAATCTTCCCTTCATGAATGTTATAAAGTTCAGGTTTTGCCTACAACAGCCTACCCTCAGTGATATAAATGGGGTGTACAATATTTTAGAAACTTATGTCAAAATCAACACCTCTCTAAAACAATAACCTTCATGATGGTAGGATTTATGCAGGACTTCTGTATTGGACTGTATTCATTTTAACTGGTGTACTTAATAAACTGAGTGGCAACTAAGTGTATGTAATGTATGCGTGAATGCAGCATGTACGTTGGCCATGCCCTGCATAGAGAGACCTGAGGATCCCAAAGTGAGGTACAGATTCACTGTCTAGAAAGATTAGTATGTCTGAGAACAGATTACCTGCAGAACTCTCTCTCTCTGATTCAGGAAAACCATTATAAATCTGGAATTGGACTGTAAGGATTCATTACGGTAATTTTAAAACACTAAGCGTTATAGTTTTAATATCCCATAAATACAAAGACCCACTAGTGGTCTTTTGAGGCTGCAGTGTTTACTACACCACAAAATACAGCAAACAACGTAATATTGATTTTGCAGTTCTGAACCAGAACCAGAAGTGACAATAAAATATAAAGTTTGTACAGAAGAAGAACAGCTAGAGGAAAGACCACTGAGTCATAAATAAAAAGGGCTTATCTTTGTGACAGAATGAAAGTGCTCAGCAAATTTATGAGGTACGCCTACAATAACATATCAATAAATAATGGGATATCGTTTGACATTTAGGTCTGAGGGTGGCGTTAGATGAAAGCTCAAGGAGTACCCAACGTGCAGTAATTGGATAATTGATGAAATTTGTTTGAAATTCTCATTCTAGTTCTTGTTGTTTAAACACAAGATATTCTATTACAATAGTATAAATCAGAGAAACGCAACACATTGGAGAAGTTGCAACCAGAGAGTGACTGTAGTTTGTCACTGCCAAGTAAAATAAGGAAATTGAGTATTTATTTAACTAAAAATAGTAATACTATAAACTAAAAATGCTGCTTAAGCAAAAGTATGTTTCATTAACAAAATGTGCATAAGTACTCTATGCAGAAAAATTACTGGTATACTATCATATAATCTTCCTTTATGTTGTTACTGATGCATAAATGAGTAAGCAGCATTTTAGTGGCATAGTTAAGGTGGAGCAACTGTTTATAACTGTAGTTTATAAAAATGCATTATATTTTATAAGCTCACCATGTGTTGTATGAATTAAATTATGAAGGAACTAGTAGCTACCAATGAGTTGTAGTGGAGTAGAAGTATAGGTACAATACTTGAATAAATGTACTTAGTTAGACTCCCCCACTGGAAAAATCACACCCTATAAAATAGAAGGTTTCTGTCCTGAGAACACAGAAAGCTGCTGTTTTTCCAACCTTAATTTCAGTTAATTGCGCTCCTGGCACAGATGGTGAGCATAAAAATTAGCAGGCTTCTTTGTCCTGAGAACCAGGTTTGAGACCTGGTGCTATGACTCAAAATTATCTTTGCATTACGGGGATCATAAAGTGAAATCCTCAGTCAGCGGTCTAATCTTGATCTTTGTTATCTGTTTATGTTAAATCATGTCAATCTACAAACCATAGCACATAAACAGTGCGCACGTTCATGAACAGGTTGTTTCCATTTCCAGTGGTGGAAAGTTTACAATTACGGTGGGATTACATTTTTTAGGTATTTGGACTTTACTGGAGTATTTTCATTTTCTGCTACTGTATACTCCACTACAATTGAAAGGCAAATTTTGTACTTTTTAGTCCACTACTTTTATCTGATAACTTTCGTTACTAGTTACCAGTCCTTTGTGGATTGAGATTAATAAAAGAAATTGTAACCAGCAATTAATTTATGATGTATTATTATAGATGAAGATTAGACTTTAGTGATTTAAAGTAATTAAAATTAGCCTCACCATTACCAGCTGCAAGATTAAAGTGATGTACACGCAACTGCTTTGATATAATCCTTTAGCATGCGCCATTCTGAAATGGGCCATTCTTTTACTTCAGTAACATTTTAAAGAGATGGACTTAAGCTATTGCTACTTTTTCTTTCTTCACCCATTGCGTGTTTCTAAAGCTTTGATACAGAAAACAGCCAGAAGAAAATGATTAAAACAGGCATGGAGCGCTAAGAGTCTGGAGGACGGTGCATGAGAGCAGCCTGCTGGGTGTGTGAAGGAGAGAGCCACTGAAACAACAAGTTGAAGGATAAAACGATAGAAGAAAGAGAAATGCTTTGCCACTGCAGTGAGAGAGTGAGAAGAGGAGGTTTAGTTGGTGTGTGTGTTAGCTGAATTGAGCAGCAGTGGAGTAGGAGGAAAAGTGTGGAACAAAGTGTATGTGTGCATGATGCTAGCAAATCATGTCCAGATTGTGAAGTTCTCAGGCTGTTCAGACCTATCTGCCAAGCCACGGCATGATTACAGCACATACACGTGTGTGCACACACACGCACATACGCACAATATCCCCATGGGGACATCTCATCGACATAATGCCTTCCCCTCGCTCCTCACCCTGTAACCTGAATCCTAAAACCAATTTTAACACTCAAAAGGCCGTGGGACCATTGTCCCCGCAGCTTAGTGTGCACTTACTTAAAGCATCATTTTTCAATCATCAGTGCAGGTTTTTCACCATGTGACTGTCTTTAGAGAACCAATTGAATGTGTTGACGCTCGTTATCTAATGACTGAGAAACTGATTTAATTTCCACTACAAATGTGTCGACTAAATTTGATTTAGTTTTATTTATTTAACACATCCCATGTGATTTTGCAAAGACTTATATGTTAATGTTGATGAGGTGTTTTGCAAGAAAATGTGAAGAAACCGCAACTTAAATGCTCTCAGGTACATAAAAAGGTACTGATGTTGCACTTTTCAAAACCTACGTTACAGAGCGCTTCACAAAAAGAACAACTAAGCACGAAATATAGTTAAAGGTTTACATCAAATTGCAGTAATTTAAATAACAAAAGTGTTGTCTAAACACATATAGAGGCTGCCTTCTGTGACACTGCAGTAGTGTTTGTGTGTGTGATGCCATTACAAGCTTGTGGTTTATTTAGGAACTTGAGGCTTTTTATACACTGTCACACATTTCAGTGAAAACCCAGGTTGACCCTGAGAAGATGGTGAGTATTATTGGATATTGATGTGTTGGTGTACAGTGTGTAGTTGTACATAAACGTTTCAACATTTACTTTGTTGGGAGTATTTTTCATTTATTAATTTATGACTTCAGCTCAGATGTGTTTTACCTTCCTCTACCTGTAACATGCATCAAACTGACCACAGATGTTAAAGTTAGTGTGAAGCATATGGTTTAGTTTAGAAGAATGTACTGACCATATAGGAGGCTGAAAGTCATATTAGGCTGCAAATAAATTTGTATTCAGTCCCCCTCATGCTCAAATAGTTTCCAGACCTGCACATTTAAAATATTAAAATTCTGTACTTAAGTACACATTCAATACTGATTTTTCTGATAAACTAAAGGATTAAGTGTTCTTTATGTGTTGAGAAAATCCTCCTTAAGCATAATAAAATATTTTGATGCATTGCTGTAGATTAAACTACCAGACAGTGTATAAAATAGTCAAAATTATCTCAACATTAAACTCTACAGCAGTAAAATGCAACATACACATTAATGCAGCTGTACTTTTAATCCAGGAACATCAGATATAATACTAAAACACTGACAGGGGCCATTTTTCTGGATAATAATAAATAACTTTATTACTACAAGTAAGTTAAGCTGAGAATGCTAAAATACTTTAGGTTTTGAATGCACAACACTGAATACTTATCCCACCACTGCTTTCTTGATTTTACCACAAGGGGGCACACAAGTTAGAGTCTATACAGAGTGGCAAACAACAAAATGATGCATAAATGCAGACAAAAGCACATTGAAATGACCATAAATACAGCAAATATCAGTATCCCCAGATTCATATTCTTTATGAGAGGCTTTTAGGAAAAGTAAAAAAATATCCAAATAAAATAAACCCTATAATCAACTTGGGGTTGTTGGCTTTTTAATGACCTGGAAATTATGACTCTTCAGTTCAGCCTGAAGCCAACACTTGGCAGACGTCGCTCTGTCTGCCTGCTTCTCACTGATTGGTCAGCTGCTCTGTGTAACACCTGAAAACACTCCCCAGACACACACGGGTCACAATCTCCTGAACGGTCTGACGTTTGCTGGATCAGCACTACCCTGTGTGTGTACGTGTGTGTTTAGACTAGCGGCCTTAATCAGATTTGTGAACAGGCAGTCGTTTGTTGGTCAGAGAGAGAAAACCAGAAAACATCCGTGCGGCTGTGAGAGTTGGTTTGTGCTTCTTTTAAATTCAGTTTAGTATCGATTTATTTCATGTAACATAACATAATTGACATTTCTCTCTGTGCTGCTGAGAACCTTCTCAGAGTGTTTTTACTCATTTTTTTGTGAGTTTTGAGAGTTGTTTCCAACAACTAAAAATTCATGTACAATCAAAACACAACATGCAACTGTATGACACATTAAAGCTCAAAAGTGTCTGTTACACACACACCTTAGCATAGCTCGCACAGCCTTTAATTGTAGTGGAGACAGAGGATGTAATACGAATGTTTGTGTGTGGTTGTGTTTTAAAATCCCAGTAGATCAGCAGTTTCTGAAATACTCAGACCAGCCCGTCTGGCACCAACAACAATGCCACGTTCAAAGTTACTTAATTCCCCTTTCTTCCCCGTTCTGTTGCTCAGTTTGAAGTTCTACTCGTCTACATGCGTTAATGCACTTAGTTGCTGCCATGTGGTTGATTAGCTATCTGTGTCAACAAGCAATTGAACAGGTGTACCTAACAAAGTGGCCGGTGGTTGTATTTACATGTGTATCATATGTACTTACCAGTGTTTGCTCAACTGTTTGTGTGTTTGTATAGATATATGGGATGTGCGTAATGATTTTCAGCTTGTGTGCTATGAACGTGTCTTTAGAAAAGTTGTATGCCTGTTTTTATTGTGTGTGTATTTTTGGATTTGAAAGTCTATGTATATTTCTGTGTAAGTATACTTGTGAGTATATTTTACAGTGTATTGTGTTTTCATGTCTGTGTGTGTTTGGATTTGGTGTATATTTCTGTATACAGAGAAAGTATCTACTTGTTTATGAGCTTATGTGTGTTTTTGCTTTTTAGGTGTGCATATTTACAGTGTATCAATGCTCAACTGTGCATGTATTTGTGTGCACATATATATAATGTCTGTGCGGCTGGTGATCGTCAGCTTCAGTCTGATTTTGTATATTTTTGTATTTGTATAGAATACAATGCACAACTGTGCTCATGCTTGTGAGTAAGTGTGAGTATGAGTATGAGTGTGTGTGTGTGTGTGTGTGTATACATGAGTACCGGAGTCACAGAGTGGGTCGCTGTTTGCCTCGCTCATAGTGAGTGTCACCATAGCAACGGCACTAGCAGCTCAGTGTGAAGTGGAGCAAGAGCTTGCGGTGCTCAGTGTGATGGAGACAGATAGAGAGACTGGTTTCACATGAATACGTGATTGGTCCGACTGGCTGATGATGTCATGTATTTAATTGGTGGTTTAACGTGCGTCTCTTCATTCAATTTTGTTGTGTTTTAATGTTTTTATTATGGTCACTTAACAGATACAGTGTAACATTCTCCTGCATGTATGAGACTGTCTGTGTATTTAAATGTAATTAGCACAGATAGATTATCCGGTCAGGGTCACAGCTGTTAATGATCAAATTGAAACGCAGGAAGAGTAAAGCAGAGAGAGAGAAACAGGGAGAACAGAAGGAGGAAGAGAGGTGTGTGTCATACTGAGCATGCTCTTTGTGTTAACTTCCTGCTCTCTTCTTCCTGACAGAAAAGACCGTTCAGAGACTCCGGCATTCAGATACGAGCGAGAGGAAGATGAGCAGAGGAGCGGCTCTGAATGCAGCTGAAGAGAATTAAATCCAAACTGAGGAATTATTACAACGGACTGAACTCATTCCTGTGGATTTTTCTGCTACCTTCTTTTACCCTCTATTTTTAGAGTCATTCATCTTTTATTTGGACAGTGAGCATCACAGTAATGTTTGACCTCGACGTCTGCCTGATAGATGAAAGACTTGGTAGTTTTTATTCTTTGTAAACCTTTTGACCACCGAGTTTGAGAGAAACTCTGGGATCCAAAGGGTTTGTTTTTTTTTTACTTTAATTTTGTGAAGTCGCTTTCATTTTCTGTTTGTGTCTTTTCCTGATAACGTTTTGTTTCTCAGAAAAGGAAAAAAAGGAGGTGACTGACAAAAGTTTTTCTAACAGGAACTTGAAACATTTGCATTCCTGTTTTCACAAGGGGACAAATCTTCCCTTGTGTGTGTTTGTGTAGATACATTAGCGTGTATCAGGGGAGAATACCCAGCCCTGTGTGTCTCTTCTGGGAAAATGGGATCAGAAAAAGACTCAGAGTCACCTCACTCCTCCGTGAGTGGCGTCCCCAACCCTAAGTGCCGTGCGGCGGGCAAACGCCAGAGTCGCATCTCCTTTCACAGCCTCTTCCACAGCAAACGGGGCTCTCGGGGCACCAGAGGCCCTAAAGGTGGAGCAGCCACCCCTTTATCCCATCATCTCAACACACAACAACAGCATCTCCCTTCTGCCTTGAGTTCAGCGCCTGCTGCAGCTTCTGCTACACCCACCACGACCACCACCACGGTCGCCACAACCCCGCATGATGCTGCCTCCAGCAGCCCCTCAAAGCCACTCTCCTCCAGTGAGCCGTCTCTGGGAGGAGCCCCCTCCTCTGGGGAGGCCAACCTTCTGGAGTGTCCCCTGTGCCTGGTGCGCCAGCCCGCCGACCAGCTCCCGGAGCTGCTGGGGTGCAGCCACCGCTCCTGCCTCTGCTGCCTGCGGCAGTACCTCCGCATTGAGATCACAGAGAGTCGAGTCCAGCTCAGCTGCCCCGAGTGTGCAGAGAGACTGGCCCCACAACAGGTGGCAGACATCTTGAATGACGCAGCCCTGCTGGAGAAGTATGAGGAGTTCCTACTGCGGAGGTGCCTCGCCTCTGATCCAGACTGCCGATGGTGCCCGGCGCCTGACTGCGGGTAAGAAACTGTCCATGATATTTACAGCCTTGTCCTCACTGCTGTTTATTTAAGTTGCTGGTCTGAGATTTAATCCACAGCGGCTCATTTGTGCATGTTTCAGCCATATTTTTTGTTTCCATGTATTTGTTTCTGTGAAATGATCAAGTACTGTATATCTACCCACCAGTCCCCTCCAGAAAATAGCATCCGGTCTATATGTTTATGACTTTCTCTGCGTAGGGCTGCAACTAATATATTTGCGTGAAATTGTTTAGTAGTGTAATAAAGTCTCAGAAAACAAGTCACAAGCCCTGAAGGTCCAAGTTCAAATTTCTTGTTTTGACCCTCCAACAAAACCCAGAGCTGTTTGAGTCTAAAAACAGGGAAACACAATCTTTACATAGACCAAAGAGGTTGACAGTTTTCTGTCAATCAACTTAATAGATTAATCAACTTATTGTTTTGGCCCTAGTTCAATAGACTGTGTGTGAGTATGCTGAGGACATTTTGGCCGGTCCTCATAGGGGAAAAAACATAATGAATGTTACAGAGGTTATAGAAATCCTGGTCTTCCTGTTTCTGTGATGTTATCAAGTTATCTGATCGGAGATTAAGCTGTAAAAATATGAAATCGCTTTGGAGCGCTCATAAGGTTTGTCCCAGAACTGAAATTAACTATATTGCCCAAGGGAATTCACCTTGTGCAATTAATTGTGAGGAACAGAAACTAAACTACTTTGAGTGAGACAATAAATAAAAATGTAGCTAATCCGGAGGCATTTCATGATATATTATAGATGTTTTATTAAACGCAGGGAGTGTTGCAGGAAGTAGTTTCATATCTGGGAAAAAAAGTTCTCATAGTCTGGACAAATAAGGCCAATAGCTGCGCATCTCAACAAGCCTCTACTTGTCTAATTAACCTCTTTCTCTAAATCTCTCTTCCTCTTTCTTTGTCTTCTTCTCCCTCTATTACATGAAACCACTCGCTCAGTTGCTGTTAGGTTATTTCTTCAATCTTTTTGCTGTAATTGCCTGGATTTCAGAGGAACAGTATTGATTCAGAATGCGCGTAAATGACTGTACTTCTCTGTCTGGGTTTAAGACGACAGGAACTAGTGCGACCCGCTCTGAGAGAGAAAGTGAGAAACTGTAACTGGGTTAGAGGACTGTGAAGCTTGCCCTGTGGTCGGTGGAGGGGAGAGGCAGATGGGTTTGGAGGTAGAGCATCTCTCGTTAGGTTTCTGGAACAACTGAGAGGCGTTTGTTTCATCACAGAAAGCAGGAGTGATTCATTGTGTTTGTGTTTCTGTGTGTGAGTCTGTGTAGGAAGGGGGAACACAGAAATGTTTTATGGAAAATTATATTTAAGATTTTCTAAAATTTTTGCATACATTCAGTAACATTTAACAGGTCTGTAGGCTGTGAAACTTTTGCCCTAAGGTGGGATACTTGAAGAAAGACAGTTGACAGATTTTATAACATCCTGCTTTTCATAAGCAGTAAAATGCACCGTTGCTCATTTCACTCGGGGGTTTTGCAACTACATCCTTACTTGGTCTGGTATGACCAGTATCACATGGTAGTTACAGTTTGCAAACTTTATATGCTACCTAACTATTATTGAGTTAATTCCCTAAATAAATCACTCTTCTCTGCTTGCTTTACTGTTACATATGGCACAGATAAATCTGTTATATGGTTTTATTGAAAGTAAAACAGAAAGTAAACACTCTGTTACTCATAGGCAACAGCAAATGTCTTACAGTCTCACTTTCATGTGTTTTTTCAGTATCGTGAGTATGTGCTCATTATATTTAAATATTTCCTGTAACGGCCAGGGAGTTACTAAAATATTAGAGTTCAACCTCAGGGGACCATGAATAACATTAATAGTATATATTAATATTATATATATTATTTTGTGAAATATTTTGTCTCAAAGTGTTTGTCAAGACAGAGTTTGTCAAACTCTGTCCTGACTCAAAATTAGGAAGAATTTCAGAGGGATATTGCAAATTTCAGTTGAATGAGGTTTGGTGTTTTTACTGTCTGCATTGTGTCAGACCTCTGCTGTCACGGTCAGAACGATGCGAGCATAGACTTACAGCAAACATCTATTTCTGTTTTTAAGTTCCTTGTTTTTGTAACAGCTAGTGTGTGTTCATCTGAAGCCTGATCATACATCTATAAGTTGGGATAATTTTCACTCCCAGTGGGGATGAAAATGAACCCAGAGAGGCACATTTAATTGCTACTGGGCAGTTTGATCATGCTTAGTACCTTGTTGATAATTGCCCCTATAGATAAAAGGTAGGATTTGAAGTTAGGTATGGAACTGGGGAAGTTTTGGGTAAAGGTTGCAGTTAGTCATGTAGGTTAAGATAAGCACACAAGGTGCCTCGCTTCTAAAGTCAATACAGTTTCCTGATTTAAAAAAACAACAACACTAAAGTGTGTGTTAGGACCGGTAGTGTCACCGGAGGAGAGGATGACTACTGACCTACATATTTACCGGACTATCCTCTGCCTGATGCAAGCCGTGACTCACCACCTCTTTAAATATGACAAGTTGACTAAGTCCAAATTATTATTCACCACAAACAGTCCCGGCTGGAAACACAAAACAGCTCTGTAGGAACACGCACACACACCTGGCATCTACCATTTCAGACAGGTGGTCGAGAGAGAGGTGGCTTCCTCAGAAATAGTGCGACAGGTGTGAATTTCCTTCAATGTAACTGTAAATTTAGTTTTTATGAGAATGGGCCTATTGTGTGTGTGTATGTGTGTGTGCGTATTGGCCCACTTATGGAAAAGTTATGTAAATGTGACCTGTTTTTTTATCCTAGCTTTTTCCGCAAAATATCAAGTAGACAATGTATATGAAAGTAACAGACAAGTGAAAGATAAATATAGAATCAGTTTAGATGCAATTCAAAATGTAACGGTTGCCTATTAACGTCCTCGTAATATCCCATTAGATAATAAAATAGAATAGATGTTTGTTTGCAGATCACGATAAATTCTGAATTTTACTCTGAAAGTCTGTGAAAGGTCCCGTTTCATGTCGCTGCCTGCCGATTAAGAAATTATATGCAGGGGAACAACAAAGCCTAATTTGTTTTCATTCCAAACTGTTCCTAACAAGTTGAGAGGGGCTTGTTCCGTTATGCTTCTCTGAACAGTTTCATTTTCTTTCTGTACAGTGCTAACACAGTTAGTGTGTTGCGTGTCTATGTGCTAGAGTTAGCCAGCTGGCCAGCTGACAACAGTTGTTTAGTGATATTAAAGCTGCGCAGTATTTTCAAATTAACAATGATCACTATTTGTAATGTGAATGGGTCACTGCAGTGCCCCTCAGCTTTCAGATCATTGTTTTGGTCCTTTTAAGACCCGACAGGCAGCTGTTTTCTAGAGCTCCAAAACCCACTGTGCGCTGCCTGATCAGCACCAAACAGCAAGTAGACTTACAGAAGATACAGTAGAGACTAGCTGGTGAATATAGTGGAGCAATGAGCAGTTAAAGAGCCAGATATTTCCCTCAGGAGTTGGAGAGCTAAAAGCAAAGTGAATATTGGACGTAAGATTAAGCAGGTGGACATAAACATGACTCCAAATTAATGCTAATGTTACTTCCTATCTGCTGGATGTGTAAATAAGCGACTGTTTACTAACACATTTGCTTTACCAACTTTATAAGGAGGTAATATGTTAATGTTGTGTTTTCAGCTTGTTCTCCTGCCCCTAAGAGGTAAATTAGTGCATTAACTTTTAAAATATGATTACACTGAAGCTGCTGTAAGAGTCAGAAGAGCTCACTTGGCAAAATACAGTGAATGTAGAAGCTTTTTCTGGACGCCACCACATCAGCCTCTGTCGATTTCAGTGTTTTTCCACTGCAAAAAAAAAAATTATCCATTTTATCTTTGGAAACTGGGGAATCTTTCTGACTTCTCATCTTAACCATCATAACACACTTGTTAACCTCTGACCTGCTCTTCTCATGCGGCCAATAAGGTCTCAACTGTCAGGCCTGAGCATACAGCAAGAACAAAGACTGGCACTCTGCCGTCTCCTCTGGCTGTCAGTTTCTATGGCGACTATCGATGCGGCATAGAGGGAGCGTTGCCAGGGGTAACAGGAGTTAAGACTTAATTAAACAGATCAATACGTACTCACTGGGTTCGGTTTGTGTGTGTGTGTGTGTGTGTGTGTCATTGTTCTTGCCTTTGATGCGTAATGTGCGCTTGTGTTTATCGTGTTTGTGTGTGAGTCAGACTGCAGGTTCATTTCATCCTGGTGTTAAATACTACGAGTGTGCATCGGTGTGTGTCGTAACGTTGCATTTACAGGCTCAGCAGGAATCCCAGGTGGTTCTTGGTGGAGCTGAACACTAAAGGACTGTCTCTACACGTTTCCTTTCAACACGCAGCATGTCAGCACTCATAAAACTCCTCCGCCTCTCTCCCTCTCTCCTCCCGTGTTTTTCCCTGACTCTGTCTTGTTGTATTTTACATTTACATCTTGCATGTCTTTTTGCTTCATTTATCTCTGTCCCTCTGTGTTTGACCCTTTTTCCCCCTCTCCCATCCTGGAAATGTCAGCAAATCTCTCTCTTGATGCCGGATTCTCTCCCACGTTAAGAGTTGATGTGGCAACCTGTGCTTTGTACACGTAGTAAGTCCAGAATTAGCCAGATAAAGAGCACAAACAAACATGCTGTATCGCTCTCTTTTCTCTAGTTGTTTTTTAGCCATACTAGTGCTACAGCTGTAGGGTTTGTCTGGTGCTCTGCCCACTAATCTGATCCAGATTGAAAGATCTCAGCTTTTGGAGCTAGTGCTCTCAGTGCTGGACACCCTAATATCAGACAGACCAGCAAAGCAAACTACAAAGTCAGGAAAATACCCAACTGTGTCAGACATTTGGTTTTGGGAGATGGGGTTTTCACATAGTGGTTGGAGCGATATTATTAAAGAAGGGAAATGGTTAAGAAATTGACTTTCTTGTGAAGCGCTTGTTCATTACTCATTTGAAACGCTTCTGTTTCTATTTAGGTGAACTTGAACCAGAGTGCTTATGGTGCAGAAAAAAATGCAAAACTGGCATCTGTGTTCTTGTTTCCCTGAATTGAATCAATCAAAGGTTTTTAAAGTTATTCAACCATATGAAGCCTATTTAAAACACTGGACAATGAAAAAAAAAAAAATATATATATATATTTATTTTGTCATTATAGAAGAGGCTACATTTTGTAGATTTATGTTTTGAGAAAGTGTAAATCCTCATAGACGCAGGGTGAAGTGTCTCTGCAGGAATGCCAGTTCTTGTCTGATCTTGTCCCGAGAAAGCACTCTTTATTCTCCTCTGATATCCATTAATTTATTTTGGCCTAAGAACAGACCTGTCATGGTGTCTGAAGAGGTGGTAATGAGGGACATGTTGGGGCTGACGTGTTGGAGGCGTGCCAAAACAATTACAATTTTGTCATGTTATCACTTCTTCCACGCTCTTCCTGACTTTTAATGGTATAACTCGAACACCGGACTTATGTGAAGGAAACTGCGTCTTTGCCCATCATGTAGAAAAAAGACAAACTGCTTTTGTTGTCACTCCTCCAACATGTTTTCTCCCACTCAGTTTAGTGAAAACGTCTGATGACTGGCCTCTTTTGTGATTTTTTTTCAATGATTGACAGCTTAAATCTTAGTCTCCCTCCCTCTCTTTAATTGCCTTTTTTGTCCTTACTGTTACAAAATGCCACCCGTTTTGCTATATTTACCGTTATTTGCCTAGAAATGTGTTATACCTAACGTCAGTGCACAACAAAAGAATGGTTACTCTGGTATAGTTGCACTGACAATGTGTATTCTTTATGAAGTTACCAGAAAAATCTGCAATTTTCTTTTGTTGGTTTTGCCTCCACATAGAAAGCCATATAAGTTTTAGGTGTGTATTTGATTTGTTTTCCTCTGCATAACATGGTCCATCAATGGAAGTGAAATTAAACTCAAATTCCCCGCTGGTTTGACCTTTTCAAAGTCTCATTTCTAAACGCAACCTTTGTGTCATGCCACTCAGAATAACTCCATCATATTCTGCTCTTCTCTGACACGTTTCCCAATATTCAACTTAGAGAAATCCATGTCGATTGACCTTGTCCCTTTTCCCTTTCCCCTCCTCTCTCAATGTTGTTATTAAGTAATTACTCCATTGATCACATCTTGTCTTCCTCCTCTCGGTGTGTAGAGAGCTTTCAGGCTGTAATGTGCCCATTAGAGGCCATATTACAGATAAATACATCTTAGAAGATTTGGTTGATTTGACAATCAGCTGTTATGTCTCTGTTATGTAAGATGGGGCCACACTTGGCCATGGATTTGATACTGTGTCAGCATTGTATGGTTGCAAGGAAATGTCGCAACAACCAGATACAGAATGCATACTGTATGTGACACTATCATACAGATTCAGATTCATTTTATTTAAATAGGGACAGTGCACAAATTAACATTAACCTTGTTTAAAAACAAAGAGAGATGCATTGTGCCAGGTTGTAGCACAAGTGCTATTTTCCGCCCGTAGTCCCTTGACAGTGTGGGAAAAGAGTACAATTAAATAACAGCTCAACTCTAAGCAGTGAGCCATGATATATAATATCATCTTAACATGTTCTTGTGGCTAACATGATAGCAAAAATTGTTAATATCTCTAAAACATTTGGATTTTTTGCCATGAAATGTGGTAAAGAAATATTTGTGGTGGCCAGAGAATGATTCATACTGACTTTTCCTCTGGTGCTATCATGAGGTTGACAGTTGTAGTTTTGAGTGAAATGTCTCGACAATTATTGGATGGATTCCTGTTAAATCAAAAAATAGTCTTGTTTAAGCTCAGAAGCTGTGAGTGGCTGCCCGCACTTTGACATGTAGACTCAGTGGGATCAGTACTATTAACAACCCTTTCTCATTTCAGTCTTTCGATTCAGTTCTGCTTCATGAAGCTTTGATAAACTGTAGGATTGTCAATCATTGCCTCAAAGCAATAAACAAATGTTGTCTTTGTTCTGACTTTTTAATTTGACTTCTTCAGTTTCCGGCTTATTGAACACTCCTCTCTTTGTCCATCGCTTCCTCTCAGATTTGCCGTCATCGCCTCAGGCTGTGCCAGCTGTCCCAGGCTGGTGTGTCGCAGAGAAGGCTGCGGTGCCGAGTTCTGCTACCACTGCAAACAGGCCTGGCATCCCAACCAGACCTGCGACTCTGCCCGCCAACAGAGGGCGCAGTCCCTGCACACCCACAGCAACCATTCACCCAGCTTTACACAGGAGCAGGGACCTGGTAAGTACCGGGAAAACACACCTATTGGATCAAAGTAACCACAGTCTGGCATAGATACCACAGTTTCACACACACACACTGCAGATTGTGTGTGTGTGTGTGTGTGTGTGTGTGTGTGCAGACAGATATAATCTTTTTCCCTAACATTTCTGACCTGAAACTGTTTTTCACACCTCTGAGAACTGTCTTCCTCTGTAAGTCCTTGTCACATGTCACTTTTCTCACACTGTCAGGGCGCTGAGTCAAACTCGTCTGGCGTCTGTTGTACCATCTCCTCTGTGTTCCCACCGCTGGGTGATGCATGCAGCGTTCAACAGAGCACGAAACGCTATTTATATCACAGTTTCTCCTCTCGATAGTTTCATAACTACAGCGCCCTGCATCCTGTCATACAGCATTTTAAAATGTCACCATAACTTTTCTTTATCTTAACTTAGTTTGGTCATATTTTTAAACTGGCATATTGAGTAAGTTCCTTACTAAAGTGCTGTACTGTATGATTTTAGTCCTCTTTGTCCATGAAAATTCAACTGTCTCAGCAGTTCAACCACAGAGTAACTTAAGAAAACAACAGCACTAATCTGTAAGTGCAGACCAAGTATATTTTTAATATAGTCAATATAAACAACTTTGAGACTATTCTGTATTGTACATATGCAGTGACTTTAACTGTACTTTTACAAATTAACAGAGATATTCTTAAAAATACTGATGGTCAAAATAAGTTGTGCCAAACGCAATTAGAAAGGAGAGATTCTTCAACATGTCACAGTATTGTAATAAAATGATAAAACATCTTTAAAGCAGCTATTTGTGATTCACACACCATCGTCTTTGTGAGCAAAATTGCACAAAGCTTTTGTCACAGACATTTTAATTGGATTCATGACTTGATGAATTCCAACACTGAGTCATTAGCGTGTGTGTGTGTGTGAAATAAAATAGCAATTTATGATTCAATGAAGTTTGTTTGGGTTTGCCCTAAAGTAGTTTTGACATTTTGGGAAATCAAGTTTCGTTCTTTCCAAGATTTAGATGAAGTGACTGAATGGGAAGCTGTGTGGTGAAAGTGCATTTACTCAAATACTGTACTTAAGTACAATTTTAATGTATTTGTGCTTTACTTTGCATTTGATCCTATTTTATACTTGCTACTCCACTAGATTACATTTTACTTTAGCATTTATTTGACAGCCGTACTTCCTGGTTATTTTGCAGATTTTGTTTATTAATATAGAACATAATCAACATATAAATGATCTGTTATTATAGATTAAGCTACCCAGCAGTATTTAAAATAGTTAAAATTATCCTTCAGCGTCATCAACTGGCTAATTGTTTTTCTCTGTTTATAGTCTTAATGCTAAGCTATGCTAACTGTCTCCGTTCAGTTCAGTTCAATTCAATTTTATTTATATAGCGCCAAATCACAACAACAGTTATCTCACAGCGTTTTTCATAAAGAGCAGGTCTAGACCGTACTCTGAAGTTATTTACAGAAGCCCAACAATATGTTTACAGCACAAACATGAGAGTTGTATCAAGCTAACTCTCTGTAAGAAAGCAAAGCAGCGTATTTCCAAGAATGTTGAGGTAGCCCTTTAAAGTACTTGTTGTAGTGATGATAGAGAAAAACAAACATCCGTGCTTATGTGTATCTTTAATTCCATTTTTATTAAAAATCTATTAACTAAATCCCTCCAGCTGTCCCCAGTTAAGTCTTTCCCTAATACACCACTTCCTGCCTCCCTCTGCCAAGTACTCAGAAGAGCTGACATCAATCCAGAAGGACAAAACTGACTCATAAAAAAACTCCAAGCCGCTCCCTCTCTGTTTGCTTGTTCACACCTGCTGCTTAGTCACCTGGATGTAGACATATGTACAGATACAGAGGAGAGATGTAGGTATAAGAGCAGGTTAGGTGGCTGCAGAAAAAAGAGAGGAGGAATGGAAAAAATGAGAGAAGAATAAGAAAGAGAGGGTGAAAGACAGAGTGTTGAGTCATGTCAGCAGAATACAGAGTACACAAACAATAACAACTACTCCTACACACGCACACACTTGGCCAGATCTACCAGAGTCTCTTCAAGTTAAAATGCCAGCATGTTCCCAGCTCCAGAATTCAAACACACAGTAAATTGACTTTTCTTCTTGGCTTACTTTAAAATGCATTAGAGTGTAAATTGCTGCAGTTGTCCAATCCATTACTCTAATAAGGTTTGATTTTGTTGCCAAAAGACGAGAGAAAAATACAGCTAAATGAGACAATTTGTAGAGGTTAATTTTTGCACTTTTAATTTGAACCCTTTTTTTGGGTCTTATGAATTTAAAGGAGGTTCAAAGAAGAATAAACCAAAGACTTTTGTGATTTAGGGGTTTAATATTACTAATGATTGACTCAGGAATTTAAAGATATAATGCTTGATTTTGTTGAATGGCCTAAAAAGTCATTGCTCACAACTGAGTTTCAACATGAGTTAGGAGGACGTTTTGGGGTTAAGCTGGATTTTAGGTAATGAAGTCAGGGACTGTTGACATTTTGGGAAATACGCTTTCGCTTCCTTGCTGAGAGATAGTATGCGTTCGATAATTACGAAGCTATACCCAGCAGCCATTTAGCTTAGCTTAGCATAAAGACTGGAAATGGGGAAACAGCTAGCCTGCCTCTCTCCAACTGTAACAAAAAACAAATACCAACACCTTAAAAGCTCTTGTGGTCAAGTCTAATCGTCAAATATGTGTAGTTACCAGTCTTTATGCTAAGCTAAGCTAACCAGCTAACTCTTAGCAAGAAAGCTAACAAGCCTATTTCCCAAATTCGAAATGAACAACTCAACTTTTTGACCACAAACAAAAAAAAACTGAAATCAAAGAAAAGACTTTAATTCAGACTCTTCATGTCTTGATATGAGTGATGTCACTAAGTGCTTCTTTCTGCCCTCAGCTGATGACATCAAGCCATGCCCTCGCTGTGGTGCCTACATCATCAAGATGAATGATGGGAGCTGCAATCACATGACCTGCGCCGTCTGCGGCTGTGAGTTCTGCTGGCTCTGCATGAAGGAGATTTCCGACCTGCACTACCTCAGGTACTGACATTTATTATTTCACTTTTTACATCAGCTCTATGTTAGACTTGTTTCAAGGCGCAACTAAACCTTCATCTTTCTCTCTTTGTTTTCCCTTCGTCCCCCCCCACCACCACCTCTGTGTTTCCCTCCATCAGTCCATCTGGCTGTACATTCTGGGGAAAGAAGCCTTGGAGCAGGAAGAAGAAGATTTTGTGGCAGCTGGGCACCCTGATTGGAGCTCCAGTCGGTATCACTCTCATCGCAGGCATCGCTGTTCCCGCCATGGTCATCGGCATCCCCGTTTACGTCGGGCGTAAGGTGAGAAAGAGAGTGCAAGGAAGCTGCAGTTACTAGAGCAGTATAGTGCTGAAAGTATAGAGCTTTTCCTTTTCTCTGTTGAACTCTTCTCTTAAACAAGTTTTTAGTGAGCGTTTGATTTAAATGTTTAAAGTACATTTTGACCTCGTTTAAAGCAAAATGATCCAAAACACAGGCAGACTTTAGATATAATCCAGCATCTGAGTCTAACTTAATTAAGTTTTTTCAACCATTTTCAGTCAAACAAAAACCCGGACATACGTATAAAAGGAAATGGAAATTACCGACATGGAGGGGACTTTTTTGGGAGGAACTGATAAGGCACATTATAAAACATTATTTGTTTAAAACATTATCTTTATATGGTTCTATAAACATTCGAAGTGCACACTGACACTAAAAAATGCTTCCTTTCATCATTTCCCCTGTTTGCAGCTAGCCCCTGTTTGTCTTTCACAGTGAGCAACACTTTTTTCTTTATCTTCATGGTCAGTTTATCTTTATCTGTCCACACTGCTATAGAAACCAGAAGTGTAAAGCCACAAAGTTGTGGCAACACACAAATAGTTAACAGTACTGACACATAGTCATTCTTTCACAAGACTCCTCTGGTGGTTACCTGGAATTTACAACATTGCAGAAGGAAAACCCTTCTATCTAAGTGTCATTCTGCTGTCCTAGTTTTAACATAATGTCAAGTGTTTTCTAGAAATGACAGAAAATACTTTCATTTCCTTTGTTTCCATTTCCATTCACGTCAACAATCAAAATGACCTCAGATGTGGGCACTGCTGTCTTTTGGAAATTAAAGCCCACTTAAATGTCAAATTAACTTGCAAGCCTTTGAGGTATTAACACCTCTGTTTTGTTTATGCGTCAATGAATGAAAGTTTTTATTTTTAAGTTCCTATGATATAAGGCAGAGATACTGATAGATCTTTTAGATTCAGTGACATTTAGTTGAGGCAGAGCTGGAATTTCAAGCAACTGAAAGAAAGTACATGACGTGAATGGACTCACAAGATGTGAATGGGATCAGAAATAGTGACTTTCCTGTTCCCCTCTGTCTTGTTTTGCTCCCTTTTAGATCACGACTTTACATCTTCTGTTGGAAACAAGTTTCTGTGATTTTTGTTTGTTTTATCATGTTGGCAATTTACTTGGTGTGAAATTTGACTATTATTAAAACATAGTAATCTTAAAGGTCTTTAAAAGTAATAAACTGGGCTTTCTAAAATCTGCGCATATGCTGAAAATCCACTTTTGTTTCCATAAATGTGAAGGTATCATCATGGCTTTGTCGTGTTTTTGCTTAGACAAAACTACTAGTGTAAAAAAGCAAGTGCCAAAGGACTGTGGTCTTTCAAATAACTACAAGAGGAGGGAAATTGACAATGGGCATTTGGTAGTTTTTGCTCCACACTAACATGCTATAGCCCACTCTTGAGGAAAAGAGCAAAACTGCACATTTCAAATTAAGCCAGATCTGGCACAGCGTGACGTGTTGGAAGTGGTTAACTTGTTAGATTTACTGGAGCAGCTCACTAACAAACAGTTTTTGTCTCCCTCATGTTAGATTCTGCCCAAATATCTCTAAGTCCAAGAATTACAGACAGAATCTTTTCATGAAATGTTTCAGTGCTAATTTTGCTAGTGACAGTAGTGAAGCAACCTTGTTTTACTTCTTAAAACAAGGTGTTCTTCTTTCTCTGAAAGAAATAGCACTGTGTTTAAAACATAAACGTGCATTATTGCAGAAGAAGCTCTCTGTAGTATCACACTATATATTACTATGTGAATTGCATCCTAACTTCTTTATTTTTGTGTGTGCAAACTTGTGGTTGGGGTTAGTGTTAGTGGGCATTTGTAGATTATACTTTCTGTTCCTCTTGAGAAACTGTCACCTCTAAGTGTTTCCAAAGAGTCTAAGGCATCGTAACTGCCATTAAACACAGAGAGTACATGTCCGTGGGATTGTTTCTGGGAATTTAGAGGTTTTAACAACTTCAGCAAGAGTTTACAAATATACACAAATTACACAAGTTTTATTTAAGGACAATTCTAATGTTGTATGTAACCTTTAATACTGTGGGTTTTACCATTGCGAAAAGTCAAAGTCCTGGCAGTGCGGATATAGCTTTAACACAGCACACATGTAAATAATCAGAAGGTTTTTGGGAGAGGAATACAGACAGCACAAGTCGTGCCTACGGCTTTAAGAGAGTCTGAAGGAAATAAAGATCAAATGTTATTCTTTATATATTTACTTTCTGGTTCCATGACAACTTTGACATAATATTGATCCGTTTTTCTTGGGGGCGATTTCTGTGTTTATCTTCTCGTCATTTTAAATTCACCAAAAATCCGATCTCCCCAAACCTATCCCAAACTTTAACCACCAGCCTTACCCGTGTTCAGCTTTCCCTCTGACCTGCTGTGATGAGTTTGAGATGTGTTTTAACTCGTCTCTTTTGGCTCTCCTCTGCTACAGATCCACGCCCACTACGAGCTGAAAAAGTCGTCTCGTCACAGGAGGAACCTGGCCATCACAGGAGGCGTGGCCCTGTCCATCGTAACCGCTCCGGTCATCGCAGCTGTCAGTGTCGGTAAGAAACTTGACAAGACCACCATCTATTATGCACTGTGAATCTCTCTGAGCAACTGAGAACAGTTGGTTTATCAGTGTCTAGACACACAAAGCTGTTCATCACCTAAAATAAGGAAAACGGGAATGAACAGCTACATTTTAGAGAGTCACCTAATATTTTTTCTCAAACAAAAACGACATTCAAAATTTTTTTAAATGTATGGTTTCAAAATTGTATCTCTAAATAAACTCTCTCTTTACACTCTCTTGCTGTTTTTCTCTTTCTCTTCTTTCTTTATTACTTACTTCTTAAACTTTATTGTGATCATACAACATACTCCTCGTGTCAGAGCCGAAATTCAAACGAGTAAATCTTCTTTTACGCTGATTATTCACTCTATTTGATTGAAACAATTTCTGTTCCCGTCCCATTTTAGGTATTGGTGTGCCCATCATGTTAGCCTACGTGTACGGTGTGGTGCCCATTTCTTTGTGTCGTGGAGGAGGCTGTGGTGTCAGCAGAGGGAAGGGGCGAGGTGTACGGATCGACTTTGATGAGGACGATGGTCCAATCACTGGTAAGGACAACAAATAGCATTTCCTTCAAAGTAGAGGGGGAGGATGTTATTTATCACATCTTTATATTATATTTTATTATTATTATATTACACTTTTTCACATGTGCTATAAAGAATCTCCTTTTTCTAATTCTGCAGTTGCAGATGCGTGGCGAGCCCTTAAGTCACCGAGCCTCGGTGAGAGCAGTCTGGACGGGGCTGTCAGCGGTTTGAGTACCACCTCCCCCAGCGAGGGTCTCTCCGTGGCCCCTGGGAATCTGGGTGATACACCCCACTTTAACACCCTGGCAGGCGGCGCCCTGGGAACGCGCACCAGCAAGTACAGCAGGTATGGAAAAGCTCCAAGTTTAAGTTCAAGAGTTGCTGCGTTTGAGTCTCTAAATCTGCTCTATCCTGTCATTCTTCATTATTTATGGGCTAATAAAGAAGAATGAAAGTAAAATTTGAATTTCTTCACACTGAGATGAAGCAAAATGGGTATTGTGAATAACTTAAACTATAAATTATAAATATGCTGTATTTTTCTCTCCAAAATGTCTGAACTTAAAGGCACTCTTTAATTGTCCTGACCTCTACATGTAGTATTTCAAAAGCACAACACTTTGAATTTAAATTAAATTTTAGGGTGTTGATAAAACATATTATTATATATTATATTATATATTTTCAATATATCACACTTCCTCATCAGATGAAGTTGCACAGCTGTCAGAGAGCTGTAAGGATTTCTCGTCCATGATGGTTTAAAAGTTTAGACTAAATGAGCAGCTATTAAATAGACCTTGTGGTGAGATTATTTTGTCAACTGCTGTTTCATAAGTGTCAAGCTTAATTTTAAGTTGATTTCTTGACTCTGCAAACTTACCTTTCTAGAATCAGCTCAAGTCAAGAGAGTTGTGTCCAAAAACAATAATTACCTAAACAAAAAATCTAATTAGAAGTTCCTTAATTGCCCGTTGTTCATAAAATGTCAAGATGTCGGTTAATATGATTGTTTGCTGTCCTCCAGGCTGGAGGTGCAGGCGGGGGAGTTGGCTAAAGAATCGGCCCAGAGGGAGACAGGCAGCCTCGGAGCAGGGAGCGACTGCGCCAGCACCCGTGGCATGGCCGGATCCATCATCTCCTCCTACACACTACCTGACAGGTGACACTTTTGTCTTCTTCTGTGGTGAAATTTATTTTTTTTATTGCAGAGTTTCCTCAGTTTGCCATGCCGTGGATTCGTCGGTCGCTCTGTCAGAGTAGATTAGGATTACAGAATTAGAACTAATCTGATCACTTGGCAGGTTGATGCCATGATCTCATGTCATTGTCTCATTTGTAGCAACGCCTTTCTCTGCTTAAATCCTCTTCTACATTCATAGCGTGCAAATACTTGACAGGAAATAAGCCATATCACAACATCACTGCAGAGCTTCACGTAAATGCATGTTGCTGCTGTGAAAGGAAATCTTTGTTCTCCCTTTTATCAATGTTCCTGTTTTTTAAACCCATACAAGCAGTTAAACTATTTTATAAGGCCTGGTTATATATATGGGTGTTAAGCAGAAGACATGGCCCTGTTTCTGAATGGTTTTGTTAAGAATTTGATGTCGGCAGACTTTAGAACAAGAACCATCAAAATTAAAATTACAAAAGTACACCGTGCTTTAATTCTTATATATTTATCTTGCCTTCATCATAGTGGTGTCTGAGGTTGTTCTCAGACACATATTCTTTAGCAAAAATAATCTTACATCTTAAAAGGTCTATGGCTAAAAGGTTGAATATCTGTTTTTCAAAACAAAGCAGCAAATTCTGTTTGCTTTTTACCTGATTTTTCTAAACACATATTTATGGATAAATGATTTCAAAGTCAAACTAAAGTTGACTAGTGCATCTATAATTTAAATACATTTCCAGTTGCTCTCAAAAAGTTCCTGTTCTATATAACTAATATAATCCAGTGGACCCTACAAAAGTCTGCCATTAGATATCTTCCTCTCTGGGTCTTCATTAGAAGCATCACACTGAGACTGACTTGTTGTAAATCATGTGTCTCTGCAGGGAGTGCACCAACCTGGAGATCCAAGTGGACATCGAGACCAAACCCAGCCATCTCTGCCTGACCAGCGAAGAGGACCTAACACCGCCCCCGGGCTCTGCTGCTATGGCGACTGTCTCAGGAGGGGAGGAGCCTCAGGACTGCAGCTCCCGAAGGGGCGGGGCTTTGTCTGGCTCTGCGTTGGGACTGTCCCCGGGAGCATCAATCAGGGAAGGTCTCCGAGACGTCACCCTGGCTCAACCGGAGAGCATCCGCAGTGACCTGGAGATGTCGGACACTCAATCAGACGACATCGCAGAGCTGACGTCAGACGACTGTGACTCTCCTCACCCGAAAAGCTGCCACCTGGGGGCCGGCCAGCAGCCCCAGGGCCCCTCCTGCCGAGCCCTGAACCCCTCCGAAGGCCTTCGCTGTCCCGCAGACAGTAACGTCATCCTCTACGTCTGAGAGCAGCTCTCAGGATTGCACAAAAAAACAAAACAATCCCCCAAATGTTTCATTTGAGCTCTCTCTCTCTCTTTACTTCATGGCTTTTTTTTCTTTTGTCATTTCTCATTTGCTGCTTTTGCGACTCACAGACACTTGTCTTAAACACAGACAGGGTTTGTTTACTTTTGTCTGTCTGTCTGTCTTATCTATCTACCTGTCAATCTCCTCACTGAGTAAATTGTCAGGGTTCTACCTCTGAGATTTATAAGATAATGATTATTGTTTACTAGTTGGTGCAAAATGCCTTGGCTACTTAAGCAAAAAAAAAAACAAGAAAAGAAAAAAGAGGTACAAATTTTCCACAGGAAATATTGCAAATTTGAAATTATGATATAAGGTGAAATGTCACCAAGCACAGCAGAGNGAGAAGGACGGAGGGGATGTTTAAAACAATGTGTGAATGAATGTGAACTTTGTACTCAACTATTGTGGCTTTATTTTCTTCCTTTTCCTCTATTTATATTCAGATGACATTGAAAGTGTATTATTTGCTGTGTGCATTATTCTGCATGAGCCATACCTTGTGTGAACGTTTATAAAGGGCAGTATGCTTCTGTTACACTGATGAAAGTTTACTTTAGAGGATAAAGCTGTGCTTGAATCTCACTCTCCCTGCACAAGGGAGGAGAAGCAGGACTGGGAGAAATTTTGAAACTACAGAAATAAGTGATTGAGTTCTGACGATGACATGGCTGGTCTATGACAGTTTAGGACCTTTTCCACACAGGACATTTTTAAATAGTCAAGGACAGCCCAGTATAGAGGACAGGGTTGTTCCATTTTGTCCTGAGACTACATAAAACACTCATTTATCACAAATGAACCACTGAGACACATATACGTATAAACATACCTAAATATAGTGTTAATCTCATAAATGCAGAAACCAAAAGTTCTGCTGGTTTTCTGCAATTATTAGTCTTCCTCATGGAGATGACATTTATAACTATGACAACTGAGAAAACTCCATCAACAGAGGAAGAGTGTGAGCTATGGTGGAAAACCCCTGAAAAAGGGGACTTTTTACGGTCATTTTTGCAACTGAAGTGGTTACAAGTTGTAATTCATTGCTATCTATTGTATATAAAAGTTACAGTAATAAAGCTTGAATGGATTTTCGCTAGGGCTGCAACAAATTTATTTTCATTAATGATTATTCTACCAATTATTGTCTTGAGTCTTCACGTGTAAGCTGTTCAAAGGACAAATTTTCACCTCTAATTGTGATTTTTAAAACTCATGGTCACTGAAGCTCTGAATAAATACATTTCCCTCTGGTAGGAACAGTTGATTTCCACCTGAAGCTGGCAGCCTAACCCGACGCTGCTCACTGTCAGAACTCTCTCACTGTGGTCCTGCTGTGTGTCATGTGACTTGACCATTGTTTTGGACATTTGGCTGCCAACACGACAGCACGACACACACTCGACTAATTTTGGTTTCTGATGTGTTAACTGGTTGTGTGACCGACTTGAACATTGTTTGTGAGTGTGTGTGAGTGAATGAATGGGCTTCTGATGAATGTATTTGTTTGTCCCATATTGTTTTTGAATGAGCACTTGTGCACTTTATCTGAATTTATTGTATTTATCTTTTTTAAAATTTAAAATTTTTTTTTTTTTGCAATTCATCATCTGTTACATGCTTTTTTTAGTTGCATACAAAAGTCTGTGGTACAACCAAAATAAATCACCTACCAGAAGGCCTTTTATGTTGGATGTAACTTAAAGAAGAGTTTGGCTTCAAAACATCAAATAAGCATTTTTATTAAAAACAGATGCTTTGTCAAGTTTTTCATTAAGCCTTTTTAAAAGGGCATCCAAGGAATTTTTATCAATTTTGTGATGCAATGACTGTAATTATGATATTTTTTAAATATTTTTCTGTATTAGTTTGTGTGTTACTAATCATCTTTTAAAAGTCAATTTCACTTTTGGAGCCAAACACTTCAAATATTGATGCCGATAAGCTCTTCTTAATCATACTCACTAGCCTGAACTGTTTCTTAGCTTTGTATCACCTCTGTGCTTCGGTTTTAAAAAAGGTTTTCTACCAGGTTTTCCTTTTAATCTTCAAGGAATCGACTTGGGAACCTTTTTCATCTCAGAGTAGCTTTATGGATTTAGCTGCTTATATAACATGGCAGTGCTTTGTTTAGTCTGCACTTATCACATGTTTCTGCCTGCCTGCCTGTGAGAAAGCACGCGAATGTACCACGGACGGAGTGTGCGTGTTAATGGAAGTGTCCCATTAAGACCACAAGTGGTCCTGTCCTTATTTGAAAAGGTTTTAGAGTATATAGATAGCAATATTTAAGTGTTATTATATTGTTTGTGTATTTCCTGTTTCTGTTCAAGCCCTGCCCTGTGTGGGGTTGTACATGCAGGACTGTGAAAGACAACTTGTGGAACTTGGGGAAAATTAAATAAACACAACCTGATGTTGCAACAAATAGTCGTGTTTTTGTTTGTTATCTGTGTATATGTGCATATTGCAGTCTTTCCTAAGCAATTTTGCGGAAACTGTAGAAACCATGAGAATATTAAAATGTGCAAAATATTACGAAGAAAGATTATTCCGGAAAAAAACTTTTTTAAATTTTGAGTTGTTTTAGGCTGCTTTTCAACAAAGTTTATTTCAAAATAAAGCTTGCTGTATGTTAAAGAAAAATACTGTACTGTACAAGTACTGTACTTATACTTTAGTTTTGAGGTGTTTCTGCTCCATTACATTTCAGAGGGAAATAGTTTTTTCTTTGCCACAATTATTTGATAACTTTAAATTAAGATTTTTGCACACAAAACATGAAAAGTTCATAAAATATGTTTTATTATAAATTAGTGAGACTGAAATGATGAGTCAATCGACAGACAATTAATTAATATCTACCCTGATAATCATCAAAGGTTATTTTTAATTTAAAAAAATCCATTTAATAATTATGTATTTTTCAATAATTTTTGAGGTTTGTACTTGGTAGGACAAAACAAGCATTGTGAATGTGTCACTTTGGAGTCACTTTGGATTATGAAAACTTGCAACAGTATTTCTCACTATTTTCTTAATTTTTTACAAACAATCAATCGATTCAGGGAGAAAATATTTATTAGTTTAAGTCTAATACAAAATAGTTAAAAATGAGCTCCACCGCAACAACTACAACAGTACAATCCATCTTTAACATTAATGAGTGATGATAATCTAATCATACAAAATATTACAATATTATTTTCTGTGTTGAGTACTATACTTTTAATACTTCACATTTTCCTGATACTTTTACTTTAACTTCAAACAATGCACCTCTGATCAACATCCTAAAACATCTGAATGTGTTATTGTTGTTACAGCTCGTTATACTCCAGTTCGGTAGGCGGCGCTGTTTCGCTGTTAAACCAATGAATTCAACAAATAAGATACACACGACTGTCGCGTCCCTTCACGACACAGTCTATGGTTTTACGGTTCTGTTGTGGTCAGCCGTAAAGCGGAACGCGTTGAGTCGGGGGAAGGTTAAAGTGAATCCTTAAGAAGACGGTAAATACAGATATTTTCTGTGTAATATCAGCGTCTCAGCAGCGCGTTACTTAATTTGATACCGTGTAAAATTTATTGTTAGTTTGTAAATAGCGCCAGTTTGTAAACAGAGCGAGGTGAGAGCGGCCTGCTGTTAGCATGAACAGGCTGTCATTGAAGGAGACTCAGGCTCTGAAACTCCGCATAAAAACAAAGATTAGACGAGCGGCTTTAGTTAATCTGGACATATTTTGATTTAAATTAAAAACAAAGCTTTCACATGATTTTTACTGAGGAAGTTGGCTGGCTAACGTTAGCTGTTGAAGTTAGCCAGCGGGCTAAAGTTAAGGTTAGCCTATATCATAGTAAGGTTATTAAATATGACAGTCCTGCAAATGACATTTAGTTTGGACCTGAATAATTTCACTGTTTGGGGTAAGATAAGCAGATTTCTGAATTGGCAAACCGAGGTGGTCAGTATGTCATTTAAAAAATACGAATTATAAAAAAGTTGGACAGTTTCGATTTTATAATCTGTCAAATATAACTCTTCTGAATAAAATCAAGTCAATTTGAGGCAGAATCTACCTTTCAATCAATAAGTAGAGGCTGCAATCACTTTCTGGCAAGAGGAATATTGCATTACATGGGTTGTTTTTTTTTTCGCCACATAAAGGTTTTATCAACCGGTAAAAAAAGGACTGGATTGGTTGGTATACAGAAAGTAAAATCATAAGGTTAATTGCAAAAGAGATCATGTCTTTATTTTATATATAACTCAGTAGGAAGTCATGTTAATTATAGGCCACAGTCTTTTTTCCAAATATAGATAAGCATATTAGACATACACCTATGAAACACATAATCCATATGCAACAACAGGCTTCTATTATTGGCTATAATCATGAAGATGTCATACCTGGTTACACTATAAACTGGACTTACTTATAAACACTTATTTAGCCACAATTGTGATTATTCCATTAAAAGAAACGTTAAAGTATCACAAAGACATATCTTTGCTATTACCACGGACAGAAAGTGATGTTTATTTGCACGCTATGTCTGTTTGATCCAAATAAAAGCAGACGTTAAGAGACTGGGCGATACAGCTTTAACATGCTGCGCGCGCTGCGTGCTCTCCAGAGATGAGTGGATGTATTTAATAATTTCATAAATGTAAAGTACTTATCGTATAATGCGTATTTCCAACAATAATTTAATTCTTGTGTAAGTCTGGGATACAGCATACTGAAATGCCAGGACACCACATCATGTAGTATGTGCAGAGAATATAAAGGTGTTTTCTTGCTAAACAGCCTTAAGAATTTTCAACCCCAAACCCAGTTGGGAAACGCTGCAGCTGCCACACCCTCATTAGTCCCTGGTTCAAAATCAGGCCTTGTGTATCTCTAACAAACAATAGCAGTTTTAAAAGCAGAGGTCTTAAACTGTAGTCTTTGGTAGTAACCATTAGTGTGGTTTATTTAATGCCCAGAAGGATTCAGTCAGACCTTGTTGTCAAATGGCATGTAGTTTTGAAATCAAGCAAACTTGAATTTGTACTTTAAGGTGATTCTCATTTTAATGCTGAAAGATAACGTGTCCTTGAAATTTTCCTTTGAACTGCAATAATTGCCTTCTTTTAAAAAATATATGTATAATGTGCTCTGTTAGCTACACTGACCACTGCTGTGTCAGAGGTACATGTAATTAACACGCAGTGCTCGACAAAATGATGTTTTTCTCAGTTGTTCCCACCCTTTTAATTCTGTCTGTTTTTCAAGGCTAATCTGTTTGTTCTCTCTACGTCCTGTCATCACGCTTTCTTCTCTGTCCCTCCTCGCTCCTTCTTCATTAGCATCATGCCGTTTGTGGACCTCCAGACGAAGCTTGGCATCAACCTGGACCGCTGGCTGCTGCTGCAGAGCGGAGAGCAGCCCCACAAGAGGCCAGCGCGCTGCCACGCCTTTGAGAAGGAGTGGGTTGAATGTTCCCACGGGATCGGGCAGACCCGCGCCAAGAAGGAGTGCCAGCTGGAGTTTGAGGACTTCTATGAGTGCATGCACAGGCAGAAGACGGTAAGTGTCTGTGTGTGAACACTTAATGACTTCTGTGTGCAGCCAGCAGCATTTGATGTTTAAATTATTTTTAATAGTAGAGTTGACTGACTCATGAAACCAGGTCTCATAAATTGCAGAGCCATGATAGTGTTTGTTGGCATTGTTTACTTTCTGCATGCTGTAACCGAGCTAACTCAATATTTGCAACT
Source organism: Lepomis gibbosus (assembly GCA_029875015.1). Classification (NCBI taxonomy): domain Eukaryota; kingdom Metazoa; phylum Chordata; class Actinopteri; order Centrarchiformes; family Centrarchidae; genus Lepomis; species Lepomis gibbosus. Next base: position 59,266 of record JAPMOB010245157.1, read on the forward strand.
ATAGTGGTTAAAAGAAGAATCAGTACACCAGCAGGCAATAAAGGCACATGCTGTGAACAAAACTAGGGCGGCAGCAGCCCGAAGGTTAGAGAAATGCCCACTTGTGACTTTTGGCTTTAGCTGTTTTTAGTACTTTCTTTTTGATAATGTTTTGTTAAATGGATCTATCTGTTTCCATTGGCCTGCTTTTTTATAGAATAAAATTGCTACTAATATTCACTTTTTTCACATTTTATTGTTTTAAAACATCACAGTGGATGTAATTGCACTTTTTTTGTCACTGTCTAAGTGAAACTGTGCGACTCTTTCTGTTGAGCAGTGTCAGAAAATCGTAATTCTGTCCACTGTGCTGTAAAACACTAAAACATGAGAAAGTCCAGGGGATTGAATACACTTTGTAGGCCCAGTATCATAGCCCATAGGGCGTCACTCAAGAGTTTGTTTGCATCATTTGGGTCTGCTGATAAAGTAAACGTGCTGCGTACGCCATCTAATCCTGTTTTCTTAGCTTTAAAAGGGTTTAAAATGGAATTGAATGTGCTGCTTGTAACTTTCTCATGAACCCACAGAAAGTATTAGATGTAATTGCCTTCCAATGAGTTAAATGTATTTGGCTTTAATACTACACATGTCCGCATTTCTTTTTACCTAAGCAACTTTAAACTGCCTGATTCTTGTAGAGTTTGGTGTGATGGATTGTAGGAGGAAGAGAAGAGAACCTGTTTCAAGCAGGAATAAAAAAACAATTTATAAATGTGAAAATGACTAGAAATTAATTAACACAAGTGTTCTCAGAAAGACAAGTAGCACCCACATCTAATGCTTTATATAATGCCAGAGTTAAACTGAGGTCAGTCTTAATGGCTGTGTGTGTCAGCAGAGGAGAGACTGACAGACGTGCTGCCCGCACACTGCGAATGTGCTGCAGCAGCAGGAACTTCCTTGCCTTAAAGCGGGCGCCTTGATTTGCTCGTTAGCCACGTCTCATTCTTTCAGAAACAGATTGAGATGAAGCAGGATGAAGTGCTGATTCAAGATGAATGTCAGGTAGCACTATGCTTGAGTCTGAAGTGAATCTCATGTATGAAGCTGTTTGCAATACACAAGACTATATTTGACTGCCTGCATCTCAGCTGGATTTTCCATTTTTATGATTTGAACACAGTTCTGCGTGTTACTTTACAGCAAAGACCAGGGGTACGACGCTTTTCTTCTTCTAGTTCTTCAGTTTCTCAAATGACACCATAGTGAAAAACAATGTTGAAATCATTTTTGTCTTTGACTTAATCATCCTCAGTTTCCTCCTTTTCCGCCTCAGTACTAACTTCTTCTTCTCTTCCTCAATGCAGCACGAGAGGCTGCATGCGATCCGTCAGCAGCGTGACAAGATGGTGAAGGAGGGGACATACACGCCGCCACCCTGCCACTCAGGCAAGAAAGACCAGTTGCCATGAGGGAACACACAACTGTCCGCAGTTCTGTTCTTGTTAATAGTAAATCAGATATTATTTCCAGTTCGCCTGTACAAGTTTGCAAATAAATGTTATCATGCACTGTACTCTTCTTCTTTTTTTCCCCCTTCTCCTTTTTCTCTCTTTTTAGTGTACTGAGATATGTGCAGAAGCTAAGAATGAAAACAAGAAGGCTGCAGTTAACGAGAGTGTTATTTTTTTTCAAGGGTTTGCTCAAAGAACTGTGATTCGTTTAGGAGCAAACAGTTTAACATGTTGTGTGATTGGCACAGTTTTTAATTAATTTGGTCTATTTATAGTCTTATATCAAATGTACAAATCTCAGTACTTCAAAATACTTTTAAAGTTAGTTAAAACAAATGCCATTTGCAAATAAGTGACAGTGTTGTCTTAATTAGATAGTATAATGTAAGTAAGATTTTAAATGTACTCAACTATTGTATATAATTACAAATTTGAGGTAATTTCTTTGTACTTAATAGTACTTGAGTATTTTCATTTTATGGTACTTTACACTTCACTTCTATTCCAGTACATTTCAGTATTTTGTAGTTCTTACACTTTGAGAACAATACTTAATAAAATAATTTACAAATGTAGATTTTACATTTTTTTAAAAACAGATTATAATTGTTATAGAATGAACTACCCAACAGTATATAAATTTCTTAAAGTTAGCTCCAACCAGCACCAACATTAAAATACTGCTTACACATGAATACATTCGCAATTTTAATAAATACACTGAACAAAATTATAAAACACACTTTTTTTTGCCCCAACTCATCATGAGCTGAACTCAAAGATCGAAAGCATATTTCTCTCAAATGTTGTTCACAAATCTGTCAGAATCTGTGTTAGTGAGCAGAGATGATCCATCCACCTCACAGGTGTAGCATATCAAGATGCTGATCAGACAGCATGTGTACTGCACAGGTGTGCGTTAGGCTGGCCACAATAAATGTCACGCAATCTGAATTCATCCTCCATCACAAGATAAAAATATGAAACTTGTATATAAACATTATCAGACCAAACTTAATGATGTGAAAATTTTCCCTTCAAACAGTTGGCTGGCAGCATGTGGACTGTATGTAGGCATCAGCTGTTAATTATTGGCCTGATTAGTAAAGCAAATTAAAAATGCCACAAATGCTCTATGTTTACATAAAATAAAAAGGAAGTTAATAATTGAAAGCAGTCAGCCTGTGAGTGATAACATGCTACAATACAACAGATTTTACTGAATAGCTTCACCACAGCTGGTTAAATGACTACTGGTGAACAATTGAATGTCCTTCAGCAATCTTTAAGTCCATTTTCTTAACCCACAGACATAATTTTGGTAAACCATAAAGTGAGTAATCGTTCTAGAAGGATGGCTGGACCACTGATATGAATGGATGCTGTTTGACATTGTCGATTCAATTACCAGCATTTAACTCTCTATGACTGATGGGATTAGGAGGCTGTGTGAACCGCCACAAGATGGAGCCAAGAGCACAGAAAATGTTAGAAGTCCCCAGGTTGAAGTTCCCAGGTTCATTTGTATGTGCAGAGTTTAGCCTGTGAGTAATGAGGAGGCCTGTAGCTATCACTGAGGACACAAGGGTAATGCCCTCTAAAATTTAGAAGAGGTGTTCATGTTCTACATTCACACATGTATTACACACATGTTACTTCAGGCTGGTGCTCATATTTTTAGTCTTAAAAAAAACATGAGAGATTAATAAGAATACAACTGAACACTTAAATACATAAAATGTTGTGCTTTTTAAAAAAAAATAATTTAAAACCTCTAAATTTCTAAAATCCTGACTAACCCCCTGATAATTATAGGATGTTTTATATCGTCATTTTTACTGGATAACTGAAAACCTTCACAGACAATACAAAGAAATGTTTTACCATTACAGAAACCATTTGACTCTCCAGATTTATGAACAGGTACTGAAACTGAATTTTCATTTCAGATCACAAAGGTGAAAATATTATCTAAATGAGTCCAAACTAAGTAAAAGATGTTTGACTCTGGTGTTGAAGTGGCCTTTGGCAGCTTGTAGGTATATCCACAATCTAAACTCTAAACCCAGTTTAATGTCACATATTAAAATGTGATCCATTAAACTCTGTTGAGGTTCTTAACTTTGTCTTTTTATGCCCATGTGAGAATAAGTTTTTTTCCATGATGAAAGACTCAGGCAGTAAAACTGAGACTAAAGACCTTCAGGTTTAATTGTCCTCTTGAAATCCAAATTGGTCTCATTAAATTGAAAATTCCAGATATTTACATCTGCGTTGTATAACACTGAACATTGACGAGATCTATGACTCACATTATCACAAGGTTTCACTTATATAAATTAAATTATGTCTTTCTTCAAAGCCTAAGTCACCTTAACTGACCAGTAGATTGTGTTTTTACTGAAGGATAATCAGTCCAGTTTTGTTCAATACTGAACGGAAGAATGAGCAGTGATAGTAGTGAACTTTTACCCTGTGTTAATCGTCACAGTAACCTTCGGTTCATGTGGACGGTCAGACCATTAGCTGTTGTTTGATTAAGGCGCTAGCAGCAAACATAATCCAGCACTCTTCTCTGATCGGCCACAATGGAGGGATGATGAGAGAGTCTGGATTATCTTGCAACAGAGCTCAGCAACCAACAACCAACCCCCTAACAGCAATCCCAGTGATACCCAGCGCCAGACAGTGTAACATAAGACAGACCATCAACTAATAAAACCGTCATTCAATAACCACTTTAAGTGGACAACTAAAAATGTCTGTCCTGCACAGTCAGGCTGTGGTGTGGTATTCTGCAAAGCCAGACTTCAGGCCCCAGAATGTCGTTTGACATGAAGCTCACTTTCTTTCATAGAGATGAGGTGCAAAATAAAGAATACCTAATACACCTCAAAGATGCAGACAAGTGAACCCCAAATTACTTTAAAAGCACAAACAATATTCTTGTTGTGGAAAAACAAAAAGCTGCTCAGCTCTGATTTTGTGAAAAACCATGTACTTGAGAGTAATTATAAAAGAAAAATTACACTTGGCAACATCTAACTATATACATAAATTTCCCTTCATAATAAGAAATATTGTGCCTTCCTATACAATAAAAAGAAAAATACAAATGACAGTGGTAAAGTTAAAATTCATTTTTGCTAAGAAATCGTGTTTGGTGGTTGTTTTGATTTGTGTATTTAGATGGTCAATAATCACCAGATAGAGGAAATGTTGAAGAACATGAGCAGGAATTTTTGGTTGGCCCCTGTATGGCAAAGATTTGCTCATTGAAACAACCAGCACAAACAGAGCAACATTAGCATTTCTTTGGAGCAGTGTCTCTGGCCAACTCATGAAGTCCAATGATAATTTTCCTTTTAGCACTTGTTTTGGAGAAATATGAGGCTCTTTAGCAGCTAAATGCCCCACTGTGTTCACCAGCTAGTTGCTAACTTTGTTTGGTGCTGAGCAGAAGTGTGTTTTTTTTTACTTTTCTTTTCCAAAAACAGCTGTGTGCTACTGAAAACGACACCATGAGAACGTTCAGACTGAAACAAAAGAGTACAGATGCCAAAACACTGAAGTGAAAGACAGAGCATAACTGCAGAGTGGGGCTTTTTCATTTTCTGTGGGTTCATCACTAGAAGTGACCTCTTATTTATTGAAGTTGTGTTTTTGTAGTGTTGGAGACAGAATAGGTGGAGTCTGGTCTCCAGGGTCCCTCAGTCCTGCTTTTGGGGCCCCAAAATCGATATACGGTTTAATCAGAGTATAATACCAATGTTTGTAATTGTAAAATATTGCAGGGATAGTGTGCATTTTTCACTTAAATTACAAACGTATTAACATGCAAACCCTAAAGTCTGTTGACCATGGTGGTCTGAAACTCTCTGACTATGACCCCAAGGGAGCCCAAACCGTGAAGACCTTCTCCCTGCTGATTGGGAGCGGCAGCACAAACACGAAGCACTCGTCTCCATCTCTCCAGATGTAATCAATTGCTTTTTGAGCTATACTCCCCCTCTTCCAGATGTTTGGAGAGAGAGAGATAGTGTGTGTGTGTGTGTGTGTGTGTGTGTGTGTGTGTGTGTGTGTG
>JAPMOB010245159.1:0-42744 GCA_029875015.1 Lepomis gibbosus
TCCATTTTCTGGTGAGCACAGTCTTTATTTAGTGAAAGTTTTCTTCACTTTATTTTACTTTACTTTTCTCTCGTTATTGCAGCTTCATGGACGGGAGGTGTTGCCAGGACAAGGAGGAGGCTGGTGGGCGACCACCTGACAAGCAGAAGAAGTTCTCCAGCCAATAGAAACCACTCTGAGGCGCTGCTGCTCTCCACCCTGCTCTGGTCTGCGTTCTGCCTACAGAAATCCTTTAACATCTCACTTTCCCTTAACGAACCGCGGCCCTGCTCCACCGGGCTCGACTCGACTCAGCTCGCCACCAATGGAAGTGTTCCCATTTTAACTGAACGTCTGGATGGACACTTATGAAACATGGTCTGGATATAAGTGGGATTTCAGGCTTCAGTCTACTGGAACTTTATTTGACTCATCTTCAACCCACTCCACTTAATCCCACCCACTTGAGCTCACTGATTTAAATCCTCTTCTTAACACTCAGCGCTGTTTTACTTGACTCTACTTTAAATCCACTCAAGCCTCCACTGGACTCCTCTGCAGTTCATCTACTACCCTTCTCTGTCCCTTTATACTCTGCCCATAAACCTGCAGAACCAGACTCACCTCAGCTGTTCTCTGCTGCGTTCTCCTGGACCCCGCTGACTGGACCCTAGATTTCCGTTCTGCTGATGATTCTCCTGGTTTCTCATGGAGCCGAGGTGGATCGCAGCTTTAAGGAAAAAGATCAGATTTGATTGGAAATTAACACAGGTCTCAACATCTTTCATTTCATGTGGGACTGAAAGTCTTTTTCTTGTTCTCGCAGGACATCAGTGTTTCCGTTTTTGTGTTATTTTGGACGATGAAACTTTGAGGAACTAAACGGACAGATCCTCTGATCAGCTAATTAACAAGCTGCAGTCGCCTTTTGCTCGGTTGTGCGACAGAAAACACAGAATGTGTTTCATGTTACATGATGCATAATAACAACAGTGACAATAGTATTCCAGTGTATTTATATTGTTTAAGCTGCCGCCCCGTGTGCAATATGTACATACTGAAAGATGAATAAAGACGTGCATTTAATATATATTTCCCCCAAATTCAGACTTTTATTTAGCTGGTTCTTTACTGTGCAGCTGTTGAATCTTTGCCTCCTAAAGAACCCGAGGAGCCTGCTGGAAACTGGGAAATTCTGTTTTCACATTATAGAGAGATCTTTATTGGTCTTGCACGTGTTCATACAACGAAATTCTGTTGGCACAACCTCATCTCTAATCAACAGCTTTTAGGAACAAATAAAGAGGTCAGTGGTCTCAAGCCACGTTCTAACTCATTATCTAAAAATGTTACTTAAATATAAACTTCAACATGAGCTGTGTGTTCGTCTGTAGATGTGTGCACGGGAGGGCTTCCTGGTAGTGAGTGGGTGTTGCACAGCTCTGGCTGCTCTGACCTCCGCTGCAGGTCTTTCTCATCTGCAGCCGGAGGAGAAAGAATTGCAGCGGTGGAAGCTGATCTCTGGGGAAGCTTGTTGCGTCTCAGGGTCCTCAGAAAGACCAGTCTCTGCTGGGCTCTCTTGATGATGTGGGCTGTGGGACCTCCTCTTCATTGATGCACTTTAAAAAAAAAAACTTTTCCTGAAATCTTTTATGATTTGTTTTCTTTTTTGTTTCTTGGTCCGTGCACCAGGTGGTTAGCGTCTGGACCCCCTCTCTGCAGGCGGTGTCATTATTGTTGGTTCAGAGTCCCACTATGGTTGTGTCATCTGCAGATTTAATGAGAGTGTCGTGATGGTGGGCGGAGCTGCAGTCGTGTATGAACAGAAAGTAACGGGCTGGGCTGAGAACGCAGCCTTGGGGTACCCCAGTGCTGAGGGTGGTGGGGGAGGAGCAGTGCTGGCCAAGCCTGACGTGCTCGGGTCTGTTAGTTAGAGAGTCTTTGATCCAGTGACAAAGACTGGCTCCCAGACCTAGTGTTTGTAGTTTGGTGACCAGATTTAAGGGGCTGATGGTGTTGAATGCAGACATGTTGTCCGCGAACAGCATCCTGATGCAGCTGTGGATCTGTTGGTCCTGCATGCAGACTGTTGTTTGTCGAGATCAGGAGGGATGCACGCTTTGACAGGAGTGAGCTGGTCAGCACGAGCCTTCAGCGCTCGTCCTGAGACGCCATCTGGCCCAGTTGCCTTATTACAGTGAGCGTTGCCCTCCCTGCTTCCTGATCTGATCCGAGCTGTGAGCAGCAAAGTTTTTAGTTGGGAAACACCCTGACTTGTTTTTTCAGAGTTACAACTTCTGTGCAGAAGTTGATGTAAGACGGGACTGTGGTGGTGTAGAGATCTGTCTCACTGCTCAAACAAATCCCACTGGGTGTCCTTGAAACCTACCCAGTCTAGATCTGTACTGTCTTGATTTGTTCTGCCGATGAGGGGCGTCAGGAACGGGGCCAGACTGTGAGCCGTGAGTTCTATAAACCTCGGGAAGATTTGTGTCCACCTGGTTCGGTGGTTTTTCTTCCCTTGTTTTAATGTCCTCGTGTTTGTAAAATTAGGGTCTTTAGACAGGACGGGGTGACGTCACCTGCCACAATAAAAACAAAAAAATGTCCATCCAGTGCAATAAATACCTAAAGTTAACACGTAATCATTAACATCTAGGTCTTTGCCCACCTTTTCTATCTGTAATAATAATATTTATTAATGTAATCAGTCCATATGAGATCTGTAAACATTTCAAGATATCTAAATAAAGTCTAAATACTGTCCTGGTCTCATCAGCAGCCCAGACTCACTAAACAATCCCTCTTTAAAATGAAATCCTCTTGTTTTAATGTTCCCTGGTCAAAGTTATGATCCCACAGATTTCTGGTTACTGGTGCTGACAGCAGGTAGTTTAATGCAGCAGCTGACGCTGATCATTTTAAATACTTCATATATACTGTTGGGTAGTTTAATCTACAGAAATGCATTACAGTGCAATGTTGAGCAAGACTTCATGGATGTTCAGTAACTAAAGCTGTCGGACCAATGTGAGTGAAAAGTACAATAACTGTCTCTGGGATGTTTTGATAAAAGCTGCATAAAAATGCAAACACTCAGCTAAAGTGCCTCTGATTTGGAGCCTCCTGGCTGTTCACATCTAAACCAGAGTCAGACTGTGAGTGAAACTGGAAGCTGATCTCCGACAGGGTGAACCACATAGCAGCACTGTTGACTTTGGCTGCTGCACAGTTTCATATTTAAAGTGAACGGTTCCTTCGCTCATCCTCTTTCAACCAGCAGAACTTTATTTTTGACGCTAGTGGGGACACGTCGGCCTGAATGTGCACTAAAATATTTGCATTGATTGAACGGTGCAGCCATGATCACGCTGGCATCTTCAGTATTTAAACAAGCAGGTAGAACACTAATGTGTTGCACATTAAGTCAAACAGTTAAAGCCATTTAAACAAAAACATTTAAAGGCTTTTAAAAGTGTAATTTAAGTGAAAAACTCCAATAATTCATTTTTTTTTTGGTGTTTCCTAAAGTTCCTAAAGGAAGGAGTGACGATGGCAACTGTTGTAATAAAACACGCAGCTGTTTTAATAATAGCACAACATAATAACCAAGAATTCCTTCTAACGAGGTAATGATCCGTCTGTCTGTCTGCGCTTGGCTCAACGCTGCTAAAATATCGCTTAAAGTTATTTTATGGTAATTAAGCAAACTGTCAGAAGTGTGTGTTTTATTAGACGAATGCAACTTGTTGCCAAAACTGCAGCAGAGCTGGTTGGACGGCAAACACACACACACACACACACACACACACACACACACACACATCGTATCTGTTTTAAAGGTGAACAGAATCAACTTTGATTCCTTTGGCTGCAGTTTTCTGAACAGACCTGAACCTGGAAGGTGTTCCTCCGCCTAAAAGACTGACGGCTTCACCTTCACGTGATCTCGCTCAGGGATGGACAAAGATTCATCAAAATAGCTCATTTTAAGTGCATCAAAATAAACTGCTGTATTTTTGTATTTCAAAAGTGAACTTGTTATTTGCTCATTTCCACGCATGCAGCACAAATATTCCTGCACAGTGCACCGCCCGTCCTCAGCAGACAAACAGCCATATAGGTGGATTATACAGCAGCTTTCATTACGTTTTATCCAACCTGTTCTCACTCCCAAGTCTTCACATATGGTCAAGACCACCGCCATAGTTCAACACACTGGGGGAAGCGTCAGAGTACGGGTGTGGTTGGTGTGGAAGGGTGGCCCAGAAACTGGACTTCCGGTCGGCAGCATGGTGTTGGTTCCCCATGAGAAACTAAAACTCAACATTTAATGTTTTTATTGATCACTTGGCTGATGTAAGTTAAGTCATGTAAGTAGCGTTGCTATTTTAAGCCAAACCATCTCTTCCTGCCCTTCACCGAGTAGATTTGTCTCCTAAACCGAACCAAACTGCAACATTTCATTCAATGCTTCTGCTTTTATTTTGAAAGTTTAACCAAAGTTGTATATTTTTTGTCTCTAACTTGACCGTGATCCTAAAGGGGTACCCAGGGCTGGACCGTGTGTCCACATGTGACGAGTTGGGGGTGAGAATGTGTTGTTTTTTTCCCCTGGTGGCAGAGGAAGTCAGGTGACGTGGTTTAAAGAGCGGGAGGAGGAGGTGGTGGGGTGGATGGATGAGTAAACTCAGGAGACCGAGGTTCAAGTCCTGAATGAGAGAAAGTTAAATAATGTTTTGTAGATGACTTACCTAGTGTACTTATTGGAACCTAAACCATCTTTTCCTAACAAACTAAACCAAACCAGCACCTTTTCACAACATTTACCACGTGTTAAAACAACTCGCATAATGTGCGCCTGTTTCTGGACTGGAACTTGCCAGCTCTCGTACGTGTCGTTTCAGGACACTTGACACTTGAGCTATTTTGTCCTTCAGGTATGAAGATGTGTTGTATAATAACAAAACAATATTCCCTCTCTTTTAGCTCTGTGTTTGGTCTCCACCAGCTCCTGAGGGACATGTTTGGCTAAATGCTCTGCTATGTTCCCCTGCTGGGCTCTAACAGTGTCTGTCTGCTGTTTGCTGCTGGGCAGGTCGTGTACGATGGGTTATAGCAGCTTGTTTGATGTTAACAGCTGGAAATGACTCTATCACAGCACTTAGACAAAAACACTGACCTGAGTGTTTAATTTAAAAAAAAAAGATGTTCTCTCGCTTTAACAGCTCGATTTTACCATAAGAAAACAACGTTGTTAACTGGAGACCACCTGATCCTTAAAAGTGCCCTGTGGAGTGTTTGACCTCTAGCGGTGCTTTGGATGCACACACACATGTTGGTGGTTGTAACTCGCAAAGAAACAAAGCAATGCACCAACAAGAGCAGCGAAAAACACAACTTTAGTTTGTTTATCTCCTCAGACATGCCCGCTTCATCAGGCCTCGGCCGTCCTGTTCGCTGCTTGTATCTCCACAAACAGCTGATTCGCTCCTGATGAATGTGTTTCTGTATGACAGAGTTCAGCAGAGGTTTGGGAATCAAACCAGTCGGCTTTCACATGATATCAGAGGAATCCTGACTTCCCACAGTCCACATGACTGCACACAGGGCAGATTTTATTTTCCCCTTAACCTATTTTCCTTTCAGTGTGCTCCCCACTGATATTTCTTCCTCGTCAATTGTACTCTTGTCTCAAATGTCTGTTTTGGAACTGGATCAACTTTGCTTTGAGAGGGAATTTACAAGAACAAACACAGTGAAAGAATCAATTAGCAGCTGGAACAATCATTTTAACCTTTAGACAGATAATATCTGAGGAACTTGTAACTGCAGAATGTAATAATAATGATTGGCATCATATCATATTTTATTTATATAATAAGCAGATGATAGAAACGTAAACAAATGAATGAATAAAATTTATTTTAAAAGTATCTTAACTTTCCTGAAAACAAATGTAAGAATGAGGCGCTTTAATTGCAGCAAATTACAGATTAATATTGGTGAATAGTTTTTAATGGTGATGCTTATTTTCAAAGGTGCGCACTCGAGTCAGACTCAAGTCACAAATATCATGACTTCAGACTCGACTTGACAAAATGAAAAAGGACTTTGACTTTAACACCAGAGACTTGTGACTTCACTTGAACTTGAGCCTTTTGGCTTGACTTGTTAACCTCCCCAAGACCATATATAAATAATGATGTGGGAAAAAACTGTGTGCAGGATCAACACTTCATTTAATTCATGAAACCATTTTTTGTGTGAAACTGTTTTATTAGCCTTAATAAAGTTTTTTTTAATATGAAAAGGTATTAAATTTGGTGAAGAGCAGATTATGACTTGTTTAGGAGTCGAAACTCAGAGTTTAGGACTTGGGACTTGAGTGCTAATACTTGAGACTTGTAACAATGAATCAGTCCCACCTCTGCTTATTTTCGCATGTTAGTATTTAGCTGCATTGCATATTCAGTTAAATCAATAAAGCTAATGTTTTGTTAAAGTTATCATTCAGCCACATAGATCCATAGTTAACTGAGTGCACCCCCCACATTTTTCTAAATATTTGATTAAATTTTTCACTTTTCATGTGAGTATAGCCAGCAGTTTAGACATTAACCGCTGTGTGATGTGCTATTTTGAGGCGACAGCAAATTTACACTGTTATACAAGCTGTACACTCACTACTTTACACTGGAGCAAAGTGTCATTTCTTCAGATGTGTCACATTTCAATTTGAGGGGTGTACTCATTTTTGAGAGATACTCTATGTAATGCTAAATTAGTGTGTGTAAGTATGCAGCTGTATAATAAAATACCACAATGTTAGCTATGTCAGCTAATGTTAGCATTCTGTAACAAAATGTTACGTTGTGTTAGCTTATTTTACACTAAAACTATCTATATTATTGATATACTATAGTTTTTGTTGTTGGATGATTGCTAACATTAACAAATATGGATGTGTACGTAAATATATAATGCGGTTAAACTTAAAAACTAGCTAACACTTTGTTCCTGAATGCTAATGTCAGCGGAAGCTAATGCTATTATTGATAATATAGATGGATTAGCCTAACAATAACCACAATATGGACATGACGTCATAACTTATGGCTGTATGCTAATTTCAGCAAATGTTACACACTTGAGTGAATGAGCAATTTCAGTTATCAGCTAATGTCAGCAGTGAATTTAAAAAACATTTGTAATGTTAGCTTAATGACAGACTTTTGTCAGATGAATGCTAACTTTGACAAATCAATGGAGTATAACGCAGTGTAAGTCCACAACAAAAGCTAATGCTGAAATATATCCAATTGGTCAGTCAGTGGTTACTAATGTTGGTAATCAGCTAACTATAAACCATCATATCTATTGGTCCTCTTGGTAAAATGTCAAAGTAATAATATCGATGCCATTAAGATGGCAAATTTTGGTGTCATTCTCCTCTGGATTTCTTTCTTCACTGCGGTGTTAAGGTGAGAGGGAGAGTTGGGTAATTAACAATACTGGAACACGTAAGTACTAAATGCTGTGGATACTGGTTTTAAATTAAGTAATTGAAGGTACACTTATATAAAATGACAGTAGAAACAAAAGAAGCAATGTAGGAGGTGCAGCGCAGCGGGGTGACTAACACCTGTGGCAGGTAATGACTAGCCTTTGATGAATTACACCTGAATCTCTGCCAGGTCCGGACTGCTACTGTCTACATCCCAACACACACACACTTTCACATGTACTTTATATAAATAAACACATTCTTGTACTTTCATACACAGGAACACGCACCAACCGCGTGTCTGCACATACCTGGGAGGGGATGCTTGGTTGACAGCTCGGGGGCGTGGCCAGTATGACCCAGACCGGCGCATTGACAGGTGATGTTGTGGTTTCTATGTGTGAGACAGGTTCGTTAACAGTCTGTCATTAACCGACACTGACACCAGATGTTAGTTGTGTCCTGATTTGCCCACTGAGATACCACAGAGTTACTTCAGATGATATGGGATACACATGAAGGATACTAGAGGACAGAAAAAACAATCTTAGAGAACTGGAAGACACCTCATAGAGGACTCGGTGGAGGACTTAGAGGGAACAAGACAATTGTATTGTATTCATAGGAAACTACAGGATGTGGCTTTGGGGGGCGGGGGTGACTAAAGCACTAAAGGAAGCATTTATAGGGAACTTGAGGACTTGAAAAGGGACCCTGACTGGTGGGGACTGGACAAGTCCTAACTAATCACATATTCTCATTCTCAACTTATCACACAAATACTTGGCCAAGACCCCTCGGCGTCACATGTTAACACACTGCATACCCCTTTTGCAACGTTTTCCTCTGCATAGGGTGGAAGATCTGTCGAGGCCTGGAAGGACTTGGAGAAAGACTTACAGGTGATTAGAGGACCTGGAGGGAAATGTTTGCAGAAATGTTTGGGGACTAGAGGACTTGGAGGGAAATGTTTGAGGACTAGAGGACTTCGGGTGAAATGTTTGGGACTAGAAGACTGGGAGGGGTGGCGCAATGGTTAAGACGCCTGCCTTTGGTGTGAGAGACCCAGGTACAATCCCCACTGTGTCCCTTAGCAAGACACTTAACCCCTACTTGCACCAGAGGCGTGCGACCTCTGACGTATATAGCAATTGTAAGTCGCTTTGGATAAAAGCGTCAGCTAAATGAATAAATGTAAATGAGGGGAATGTTTGGGGACTAGAGGACTTGGAGGGAAATTTTTGGGAAATAGAGGACTTGGAAGAAAACGTTTGGGGACTAGAGGACTTGGAGGGAAATGTTTGAGGACTGGAGGACTTCAGGGTAAATGTTTGGGACTAGAAGACTGGGAGGGGAATGTTTGGGGACGAGAGGACTTGGTGGAAATGTTTTAGGGACGAGAGTACTTGGTGGAAATGTTTTAGGGACGAGAGTACTTGGTGGAAATGTTTTAGGGACGAGAGGACTTGGTGGAAATGTTTTAGGGACGAGAGGACTTGGTGGAAATGTTTGGAGACTCCAGTACATCAACATATAATGCATAAGATGACTTTTATGGAGAGTTCATACTTCTTGGGACGTGAAACAAGGACTCAGACTGGAGGATTATGAGGAGGACTTGTAGAGGACTAGGAGGCCTGAACTGGTTTATGGAGGCTGGGTGGCCTGACACACACACACACACACACACACACACAGTGGAAACACATTAAGAAGACAAATGACTGCAGTGAGACTGATGTTTATCCAGCAGGCTATTTAAAGAGGGAGAGGAGGGATTAATGTGAGATGAGAAAGACGAGGACATGGAGAGAAACGGAGGGAAACACGACGAGAAAGATAACGATCAAAGAGAAAAAGCATTAAAATACAAACTCCTTTAAATACAGCTCTATTCTCTTCCCTTCATCTCTCTTTTTTCTCCTCAGTAGTACATTTACTCAAGCACTGTACTCAGGCCTCGTCTTTATTTATATTCTTCTCCTCCACATCTCAGAGGCAAACACTGTGTTTTTTCCTCCTCTATGTTCATGTGAAGAGTTCACATAAAAACACTTATGATTCATTTATAAAACACAAAACACTGTTAAAGATGAAACCAGTAAATCTTTTTTGACTTGTGACCTCTTACAAAAAGATTTTCTCTCTAAACTTCACACATGGTTTTATTTTGATAATCAAATATTTGAGAAAAGTCCCAAACACAGAGTTGTGCTTCAGAACTTTTTCTCTCCTATTAATCATCTCACACTCCCTCAGATTTATCTGATGACCTTTTGGTTGGGAACCACTGGACTAAACTAAATGTATATAAAAACGTAGCTCCACCTCGGGCAGCTAGAACAGTAAAATGTTCTACTCTTAACACTGATGCATCTGCATTAACATTGATATATAATAATACATCATTTTATTATCATTTTACTGCACAATGAGTACTTTTACTACAAGAAGCTTCTGTACTTTCTCTACTGATACTTTAACTACATGAAGCTGAGAATGCTTTCACTACTGGGGTTTTAACTACATGAAGCTGAAGCTTGTTTTTTAATGCAGGACTTTTACAAGTGGTAAAAGATGTAAATACTTCTGAACACAGCTTTCTCCCATTATCCTGTCCTGTATTTTTTTCTTCTTCTACTCTTCATATGTGGCATTTTATTTGCTTCTCATGTTTCTTTGCTGGCGTACCTCTCCAGCCCTGCAGCTCTGCAGCGAACAGGTGGTCGTGTCTGAGGATCAGATGAGGTTTGGAGGTTAAAACTCTGGGTGGCGAGGGAGTCATAAATACCAGCCTGGCAGCAGAACGCATGGAGAACGTCATCCTCAGAGATCCACATCTCCACATCACCTCTTCCTCTGGCGCGTCACTTGGTTCTGATGCTCACACTTTTGCAAAGCCAGGCACATAGCAGAGTAAAAAACACATGCTTTCTTGTTTTTGAATCGTTTTAAAAGTTGTAACACGCAAGTGACTGATGTAAGCAGATGTCTCCTGAGGCAGGATGTTCCACGTTCTGGTTGGTCCTCAGACAAATCGCATTTTTATAGCTGTTCTTTCTGGCGTCATTTGCAGAGCTGTGACTGAAGGACTAATCAGCTTTAATGTTTCACCATTAAACTTGTGTTTTAAAAGGCGGCGGCCTCATTTGGTCACCAGACTGAATAGACTGATGCAGGTAAGTTAGCGTTAGGTGCTGGAGTGAAAACATCTGTGTGCTGCTGCTAAAACAAACTGTGTTTTACGGTTCATCCTGGTGGAAAGTACATTTACTCTAGTAATGTACTTTAGAACAATTTCTAGGTGCAGTACTTGTACGTTTACGTGAGGGCTTCCAGTTTCTCCTTCTACTCCATCTCCCCTACGTCTTTTTTAATGTTACTTTGATTTTATTTACAAAACATGTGATGAGCTTTTAAAATATTACGAGTAATTAAAAGGCTCTAGATCCTCTCAGGTGTTTTCAGTAACCTGAAGTTGGAATTGTCTGAAGCTCTACTGGAAATGTTCAGCGTCACCAGAAAGACAGATAAAACTAGATTTCAAGATAATAACTTGCATTAAATATGAATCATTTGTCAGGACCCCTGGGGGCCATTCTGCATAACAAGTAACTTTAATTCGGATATTTTAACTACTTTGCTGGTAATACATTTATTCAAGTATCATTTTGAATGCAGGACTTTTCTTTGTATTTGTACATTGTGGTTTTACTACTTTTACTTCCCCGTGCGTTATTGACCCCTGATCTGGATCTCCATCCATCTCCAAACTACCTGCGTTGTTGACTTGTACTTTGAACTTTGAACAGGACAAGATAACTTTATTTGTTGATGCCTTTATAGAAAGGAAGGTTAGTTGGATTGTAATTAAGTTTGTTCTTTTATTCTTTTTATTAAGGCCTTTTATTTTTCATATTTAATGTAGTTTTAGAGAAGTTTTATTGTGTGTTCACTTTGCGTCAGAGATGGACTGCAAGATAATCTGACCTCTAGGGTGGACCAGTGTGCAGGAGAACATGATGCACTGCCATCTAGAGAGGCCCATCATGTGAGGAACATGATGGGCCTAAAGGGCGCCCTTTCGACCGATAAATTATGATGCAGTGTCATTTTGTGCAGAAACACATGATGAAGGGCCGTCTGCTTGCTGGGATGGGTTACTGGGCATGTACCCAGGCCCCTAAATCCCAAAGAAGGCTATAAAACTCTGTGATTAACCGTTGCTGAAGTTACGTTGCACGAAAGCTTTGTTTCCAGGGGAGCTAAAGAATACCGATCGTCTTTGTTAGTTTTTGTTGAAGCTCAAAAGGCATGAATTTACAAGAAAGACACGTGGTTCAGTCTCTGCGTCATGTTGCCCCGCCTGAGTCCTGCTTTGTGAGTTTGATTTCTCCGTGCGTTCATGTCACTACCGGGGCCTCCACATTAACTCTGCACTAAATGAACCAATCATTGAACTGCTTTGGCCCCAAATAATGTGAGACTGAGCTGAATGTAACTTTTTAATGGGCTGCTGCTTAACATCTATTACTGTCATTATTATAATCATTTAAACATTACATGTTTGACTTTATTTTGAAGGAATCACCAGACTGTGTGAAACTCTCTCCTGACCTCTGACCTCCCCGAGGAGAGCGGCTAAATTTTCCGCAGAGGGATTAATAACAAAACGAAACATTATCACGTTAACTGTGAGAAAACAACTCTGGACAAACATGGGAAACTTTTCACTCTGTGCTGCAGCAGTTAGAGACGAAGTAGAGGACTGAACTGATCTGAGAGCAGCCAGATCCATTTGTGCTGGATCTGATTTAATAATCAAATGAAGGTATGAATCTGGTTGTGGTTTTCACATTATAAACACATTAATATAACGTCAATATAAAGTTTCATGTTTTTTTTAAAAACATTTCACATGTGATAAATTCACATACAGACATATTTAGGCTGTCTCAATATCAATATTCAAAGTCACAAACAAATTTCACATGTGCTTGAACAGCTGCATCTAATGTAGTCTACATCTGTTTTAGCTGAACAAGGACATTTTTTTATTTCATCATTGCATAGCTGTTTTTAAAAGACAAACATGTGGCTGCATAGAAAGCCAGTAATATTTAGTGATAATAAATTGAGCCATTTAAGGACTCTGTGTTGAAAACCAAATTAAAGTTAACTTTATTTGTGTAAAAGCCACAGTGTAATGGTTTTTCAGCTGGTAACATGCCTCAAATAATTTTCTTTCATTCCCCCCCAACACTGGATCCCTAACAAATAATAGATTAACACGTGGCATGACAAGCTTCATTTCAGAATTTAAATATATAAAAAAACTAAAAGATAAAAGTAAAAAAAATATTAAAAATATCAGAAAATATCAGTAAAAAAACTAAAAGCTCGCATCTATTACATCTATTTATACATACACATCTGAATTAGAAATAATAAACAAGAAATATAAATATAGAAAAAATGTTTTCAGATTAAACACAGGTTTTTTTCCGCTTCCATCATTATTAAGTCGGTCAGTGTTGCCCTGAGCGCAGACTCCCAGAGATCCCAACAAGCTCCCCCGGAGAGGCATTTCAGGCCTGTCAACGCACACTGAGAGCAGATCTTGCTGCAGGCTGAGAGAAGGAACTTTATTAAAGCCACAAGAACATTTCGAGTAAAACAAAAGGGCAAAATTCTAATGCAAATTATAGGCTAACTCATCACCTCAGGACAGTGCACCATGTTCCTTCACAGATGGGGCGCTAATCTGCAGACACAAACATACTGGAAACAACTGGCTTCATGACCGTGTAGTTTCCTCATTTAATCGATTGTGATGAGACTTTTCTTTCCATGACAGAGAACATGCTGCCTATCAGTCAGTCAACTTTTATTTCAGACACGTAGGTCCATATCAGCAAAATAAAATGGAATATGGCGGTTATAAAACAAAAGTACGTTTAAAATTAAACATAATCTACTTTGTTCATAAAGAGTAAAATATAGCAGGCAAAGTATAGATCCGCCTGAGAGACTGAACTCAGGGAATAATAGGCGAGGGCCGAGGCTCGCGCCCAGCTGTTCAACGCCCCTCTGTTAGGGCTGTCCGCGCGGCGCCCGTCTCCCTGACGGCACCTCTTAATCAATCAATTCATTTCTAATCAACTGTTTCTGTGTGACGTCGCGGATGGTTATTACTTAACTCCTCCCATCTGCTTATACCTGCCCAGGTGGGCTCGATTGGCTTTTATTTTTAAGGGACTTGTGGTTTCCGGCAGCGCGCAGGGCGCTGTCATGAGAATCAGGTGAGGCGGAAGTGAAGTGAGAGCCTCGCGCAGCTCACCTGTTTACAGGTAAAAAAAAAATACCAGAGCCGAGAGAGAAAAGAGGAAAAGACGAGAAAGGAAGAAAAGTAAGTTTATTAAACCTGATCTGTTGAACCCCTGGAGGGTTCTACCTGTCTGTGTACCTGTCCGTGTTCTGGTTTCACTGGATTTACCCGTTCTAGCTGTGTTCTTAGTCCGCGTTCTTTCAAACGTTTAGGTCACTGTTTTTTATCCTGGTGTTGGTGACATGTGTCAGGAACTGGCACCAGAGGTCCGGGATCTTTCAGGCTGTAGTCATCTAGGTTCTAGTTGTTTTTGAGAGGGTTCTGGTACTGTTGGTATAGGTTCTAGACGTCTACGAGGAGATTCTTTGGGGAGGAGTTCTGGTGGTCTTTAAGGGAGTCCTAATGCTGTTTAAGGTGTGTATTTAAAGATAGTTCCATATTGGTCATTTAGGTGGTTTTAGTATTTGTTGGCAAGGTTCTAGTTAGCTTTTAGTCTGTAGTCATCTGGGTTCTAGTTGTTTTTGATAGGATTAAACACCATAGCCTTTACGGACAGGTTCTAGTGGCCTTTGACGAGGTTGTACTGCTTTAGGTTCTAGTTATTTCTGAGGAAGTTCTGTTGGTCTTTCGGGCACTTTAAGTGTTTGTTGACAAGGTTCTAGTAAGCTTTTACTCTGTAGTCATCTAGGTTCTAGTGGTTTTTCATAGGGTTCTGGTGGGCTTTTGGGTTCTAGTCTTCTAAGAGCAGGTTCTAGTGGCATTTGACAAGGATGTACAGCTTTCTTATGTGATGGTTTATTATGAGGAAGTTCTGTTTTTCTTCTGCTGTTCATGTTGGCAAGGTTCTAGTAAGGTGTTAGGCAGTAGTGTGTATTTTTCAGAGGTCTGTGCAGGTTCTCGTAGGTTTTTAGGTTGTAGTCCACTATGAACGGGTTCTAGTGGCATTTGAGGAGGTAGTTGTGCTTTCTTAAGTTCTAGTTTAGGTTCAAGTAGTTGTCTAGTTTCTAGTTGTTTTTGTAAGGGTTCTGGCAGTGTTTGAGGTTCTAGACATCTATGAGGAGATTGTTTGGAGCAGGAGTTCTAGTGCTGTTTAAGGTGTGTATTTAAAGAGGTCTTAGTGCAAGTCCTAGTGGACTTTTAGGTTCTAGTCCTCTATGAGGAGGTTCTAGCCTTTGAGGAGGATGTACTCCTACAATTAATGCTGGATTTTATAGGTGATACTAATAAATGAGAACGTTCTGTTGGTCTTTTAGGGGGTTTAGTGTTTGTTGGCAAGGTTCTAGTAGGCTTTTAGGTTCTAATCATCTGTGAGGAGGTTCTTATAGGCTATTTTTGATTTTGTTCTAGTGGCTTAGGGGGATCCCAACGTCTTTTGAGGAGGCAGTTGTGGGCTTTTGGGATGTAGTTGTCAATCAGGAGGCTCAAGTGGTCGAGGAGTGGGAGGTTCTGTTTATCTAAGGGAGCCGTCTTTGTTGAGATTCTAGTCCTCTATGAGAGGTTCTAGTCTAATCACTTAGTTTAAGAAAAGTTTTTGAGGCCAGAGTTTGCTGTCTTGTCAGAATACATGACGACTAAGTATTGAACTAATAGGGTTCCACCTATAAGGTTCCACCTTAGCGTTAATGAGCACTCATTAGCAGTTAATCAGCGATTCTCTGGGTTTTTGCTTGGGCCCTGTAATTGGCTAATTAGTTGCAGAAAATTGGCGTGGGGATTGAGAGGCATTGTCATGGCGACAGAGATGACATCATATACTGTTGTTCTCTCAGTGTAGAACCTCCTGTGTGTCTGTCATTTCATGAATGGACTTTATTTAGGATGGATTTAATGACTTCATGAGTCAGTTTATGAAACTCCATCAGACCTGTATTACCTGCCAGTGAGCTCATCAGCTGCTTAATGACCGAGTCACAGCACTGCATCACAAGAACCTTTCAGTTTGGACGACTTTACATTTGCTGACAGTTGTAGATCCTAGAACCTCCTAAAAGACCATTAAACCCTCTTTAGAACCTCCTCCTAAAGGTCATTAAAAACTACTCATATGACTCAAAGACCAATTGGACTTCCTCTCATAATCTCATAAGCCAATGAAACCTTCTCAAATACCAAAACAACTCCTCATAGACCGTAAAAGATCACTAGAATCTCCTTATAGACTACTGGAACGTTGTCTTTGACAACTAGAACCTCCTTAACGAACACTTGAACCTCTTCAGTAACCAATAGAACCGCTTCATTGACAAAAATACAGTAGAAGCTTATTATAACCTCCTTTATAGATAACAGGAACCTAAAGATTATTAGAACCTCAGCAAGATAAACTAGAGAACTAGAACCCCATCATAGACCACCAGAACGTCCTCTTAGAAATGCCTCATAGATGAATTGGTTGTAAAAGGCCACTAGAACCTCCGCAATAACCAATATAACCCCCTAATGCCCAAATATACCACAGAGGTTCAATAGAACCTCCTCATAGATGACAGGAACCTAAAAGATCATTAGAAACTCTGCAAAGACAACTAGAACTTCCTAAAATACCATTAGAATATTGGTAAAAGATCACTAGCACCTCCTTATAGACAACTGGAACCTCCATGAGAAACTAGAATGTTGTATTATTCAACTAGAACCACCTTAGTGATTAGTAGAATGTCCTCAGAACCTTCTCACTGACAAAAACTTGAACTTCCTCTTATACCACTAGAAATGCCTCATAAATGACAAGAACCTAAAGGATCATTATAACCTCTGCAAAGACAACTAGAACCCTGTCATAGACAGTTAGAGCCCCATCATAGACTAGAACTTCATCTTGGGCCACTCACAGATGAATAAAATTTTGGAAGGCCACTAGAACCACCTTATGGACAAATAAACCATAGAAGTTCAACAGAACTTCCAAATAGATGTTAAGAACCTAAAGTATCATTATAACCTCCGCAAAGACAACTAGAACCCATTCATAGACCACTAGAACTTCCTCTTAGGCCTCTAGAAACACCTCGTAGGTGAATAGATGGTAAACCTCCTCAGCCACTGTATTAAAGATGATAAATCAAAGATGGCTGGTGGTTGTGGCTCAGATGCTCTGCCATTAAATGGATTGTTAGCAGTTCTATTGCAGACCCACAGAGCCTGAGCCTACGAGGTGTTCTGCCGATGATTGATTGGATAGTTTTTTATTAGAACTACGGTCTTGTGTTTAAAGCTTTGTCCATTTCCTCTTTGTACCGCCATGAGGTTCACATTTGTGGATTTAAGTGTAGACTGTTGAAGGCACAGCTGTCTGTACTTACAGCCTCACAGAGCTTCAGGCGTGACTCTAACAAACAAGTGGGGCCGAAAGCAGAACCTCTTAAATCTTAAAGGTCAGAAACCTGCAATCGTGTCCTCCTGCTTCCTGTTTCTGCTGTCAGAGCTTCAAACAGCGACAGCAGAGTCAGACCGCACAGACCAGTCGGCCAACATGCCGCCTGCTGCAGCCAGCACATTCCTAACGCGTGACTCAACGGCAGCCCGAACATCCACCCGCCACGCCCTCCAGCACAGAGGCCGGGGACACACTCAGGATGTCAGAAATCAACATGACAAATTGAGCGTGAATGTTCGATCCAAAATCGAATTTGGCCAAAGATGATGGAGCTGATAGAGATGAAGCAACAACCTCAACAGATTGATAAGTCAAAGAAAAGTCATTGGCAACTATTTCGACTGATTGTTGTCATTTTCGAGCAGAAATGTAATAATTTGCTGTTATTTTGCTGTTGGTTGGACAAAACAAGTTGAAGATTGAAATCACTGAGACGAATGTTTTCTGACATTTTAGTAGTGAATATCAGGAGAAATAAAAGGCTATAAGCCCTTACAATCTGAGCTTTCTAAGAGGTTAGCTCAGCTTCTTTTGGTGCAGATGTAGATAAGGCCAAATTCAAGTCAACAAGAAGTTCATTGACGAGCGTTTGTGACTCCTCGCTTTGTGCCGCAAAAGTTTAACAAAGGTCTTAGTTTTACCTGTGGCTGAAAAGTAAGTAATTGCAGCGCTTTTGGTACCAATGCTGAATGAGCTGTTGATGATTTAATACACCATATAATTTGTGTGTTCGCAGTGAGTAACCCCATCCCATCCAACCTGAAGTCTGAGGCGAAGAAGGCCGCCAAGATCCTGAGAGACTTCACCGAAATCTCCAACAGGAACGGACCGGACAGACTCATCCCACGTAAAACTGCCCCGTCCTTCGTTACTCTGTCTGTAGTTTGGGAGAGAGGACAAAGAGGGAAGAGGGTGATGGGACGGAGGGTAGAAAGTAGGGGTGACATGCACTTAGAATCAGCGAGCTGCAGTTTAATTTGATTTATGGACTGCTGCATGTACCATCACTACATCCCAGAGGGAAAGATTAGTACGTCTTACTGCACTTCATTTGTGTGACAGCTTCAGATTATAAAAGTACAGTAAATAAACAATAAATTAAGCTGCTAACCCAGCAGTATAAAGTAATTAAAATGAGCTCCACCTTCACCAGCTGCATCAATAATTAAAATCCAGTAATATAATAAATGCAACTATGCACATAAACTAAACTGCTCTGCTGCACACGTGCTGCCGTACAGGTTTTCATCATAAATTCACAAAACTAGGCTTTTGTTTCTGACGCAGTTTTTGAAAAGATTTAAATGTGTATTTTATGTAACTGGTGATTGTTTTGTGTGTTGCAGCTCATGTGATAGCGAAGGCGGAGGGTCTGGCCATCATCTCCGTCATCAAGGCCGGCTTCATGATCACAGCCAGAGGAGGCAGCGGCATCGTCATCGCCAGGCTGGCTGACAGGCGTAAGACTTAATAATGATAATTATGGGCTATTATGGGGCAAATATAACTCAGTAACAATGAATCCAGTGTTCAATAAATGTTTGATTTAATTTGAATGAAATTTGAATCACACATTCGCACTTAACTTTTCTATTAAAATAGTTATTCTGTTGGGGAAAGGGGACTGAAAAAAGATTTAACTTAATACAGAGTCACAGTATTCAATGGCGAGAGACAGCTTATTTCATCAGTAAAGCAAAGCACCTTGGGATATTTATTCACTCCAGGATTTTCATTCTCCACTCCACCACGATGGCCTGCTGTCTTGTTGTCTTGTCAGCTTCGGGAGTGGACACAGATCACAGATGATGCCAAAGTTCATCACTGGCTTTGCAGGCTGGCCTCAAACTCCTTGTGTCCTTGTAAAGCGAACGTAAACACAGGTTACTGTAGTGATAGTGAATTGGAACATTGCCGCTGAGAATCATGCAGAATGATAGCAATGATCTTCTTCTAATTTTTTATTTTAAATTAAAATTTAAAAAAAATGTTACTCACCATAAAATGTCCTGTTATATCAACCTGCTTCGGTCTGCAAGTCCACCAACACACTGTCTGAATTTGTCCAAGCATGTTAAGTGTGCAGACGTGGTAGGTGAGGGAACTTCCTGAAGTCAAGGACGAGAAAAATGAAGTTATCAAGCCAAATTTATTAAGTTACTGGAACTTGAATTCTGTGAACCCATCAACAATGAAATTTGAGGTAACATTACCAGCAAAATTAAGCTGATGTAATTACCAACATTATTATTTAAAGACAACTCATATGAACAAAGCCTGCAACTTCGGTTTACCTAAATCAATAAATTAGAATGCAATTAATCAAGTGGTGGTGACGGGTTTTATCATAATAGATCCACTGTGTGGAATCAAGTGTTCTGACCAGAAAGAAAAGTTTAAAACAACAATTAACTTTCCCTCAGGAGCAGAATTCTGCCTTTGAACCTGAAAGAAATAATGATGCCTTTTATCCTGATAATTACGGACTGACATTTTCGTCTCTGTCGCCCTGCCGTACGTAACACCTCACCTGTCGTCCACGTGCGCCCTGTTCTATGTGTTCCTGTGCAGAAACATTTAGTTGTAGCACTGCTGGGGTCAGAGGTCACTATCTGGCGGGGATTCTGAAGGTTCATGTTTCTGAATCCTCACGAGGTCCAGAGAGACCTTTATTATTTTATTTTGGGGGGATGTGTTACATTGATGTGGTAACAAGCAGACCTCCCTACAGCGCGGGGAGCAGCGGCGTGCAGTCATCTGATGTAATTACTTCTCTGACGATGACAGATGTTGGAGTTTGTCGTCCTGCCAAAGCCCGGCGAGGATCACACGTACCGGACACGACGCCTCCTCTGCAGGCCTTTTTGTTGGTTTTCTGGTTTCTTTGGTTCAAAGCAGCAATAAAAACAAGAAGAGCCAAAAGATGTTTTTTACCATTCAGAACTTATCAGCGTGACTGAACACAGTACTTATATTAAAAATAGCACTTTTCACTCATCAGGGTCACAGAGTGCTTTTCATATGAAATATATTAAAGTTTATGTCTGTTGTAAAGCCTGAAAGCATCTAATAGTTGACTGAGAGAGTTCCAGGATGTCCTTATCTCAAATCCACAAACGTAATGTCTGTCCTGGGCAGATGATGTGATAAAATGACTTCGCTCTTGAGGGTTTTTCTCACTGATGTGAACACTAATAATACTTTTACAGTAGAAAAAGGAGAGAACGATAAAATGCCTCTGAACACAGAAGTATTAGAAGCACAAACCTCTGGAGTCGTCATCATTAGCTAACTAGAACCTGGAAATATCTCTGGGAAGTGTCCCGCTGAAGGCTTCCTGCTATGTTCGGATCTGTGTGATTTATACACTTGATTGAAAGAGGAAAAACAAATCTCTCTTCCTATACCTATGTTTATTATTTTTTATATTACATGCTGCACCTGCAAACAAGTTCCTGCATTGTAGACATATCTATAAAACAATTACAAGTGCTGTGTATTTAGCTGCTAATCATGTTTAGTGTCTAAGATAAAAACGCCATCTGTACTACAAAAAGCTCTTCACAGCTTTATACTATACTCTTGGTGAAAAACAAACATGCACTGCACGTGGAAGTATTCCTGTAAAGCTGCATTCGACCCACCACGAAGATTAGGGCAGCCTGAGAGGCGAAGTCCAGGGCACATAACTCAGATCACTCTATGCAATGCAGGGAGGGACTTGTGTCTTATTTCTTATTAAAACAGAGAGAAATAAATACAGCAGAGACCTCCCTCTTTAAACCCTCGTCATTAACGCATCTCCATCTGTGTTTGTGTTCAGGCTGGTCAGCACCGTCTGCCATCGGCATCGCAGGTCTGGGAGGAGGCTTTGAGATCGGGGTGGAGGTGAGTGATCACGTGCCAGTGACAATATGTGAAAATCCTACCTTTTTATATTGTAATGATATTTGGAGGATTTTTCAGTGTGTGTGTGTAGTAAAATGTCTATTTCTGGTGTTGAACTGTTCTATTGCTGTATGTTTCTTGATGTGATGTTAAAACATAAGAAAATGACATTTGAAGAAAGAAAATACATAAAGTTGTTTAGTTGGGTAGTTTTTCAGCTCAAAGGTTATAAATCCATCAGGCAGCTGTCTGGTTTAAAGGTGTCATAGAATGGAAAACTGTAATTAACTTGGCACGGTTGAATAAAAAGAGTTCAGTACATGAAACTGACAGTGAGCCTCAGTCTCCATTGTTTCCAACTTCATATGTAAATCTTGTGCAGCATGCAAAGACTCTGGGAAAACAGCTCAACGCCAACAAGCGCTAGGTGTGATGTAACATCTGAGATATTTATGTTTACGAGACTTAAAATTTACATGAACCAGCCCAGGTTCCAGAGAAAACGTTCACACGAGCTCACAGAGCTGGAGGTTGTTCTCACAGAAAGTGTTTTTATGGTTTTCTGTTTACCTCTGATGTCCTCTGTGATTCATGAAGTTTCCTTATGGACAGATAGCTTGTTGCTAACGCGACAGTAACCGCTAGCTGCTGCTAATGGTAGCTGTTGTTATCAGCTGGCTCTGAACCAGCAGTCCAAAGCTTTTGTACTAATGTTAGAGGTGGAAACACCAACACACCCTCGGAGCCCCAAGCTTCCTGTCTGGGCAGAATGAGAAATACGACAGCTAGCCGCACGGCTAACTGAGTAGCTAGCCGCAGCTGCTGTTAGCAGTAGTTAG
This sequence comes from Lepomis gibbosus, assembly GCA_029875015.1. Classification (NCBI taxonomy): domain Eukaryota; kingdom Metazoa; phylum Chordata; class Actinopteri; order Centrarchiformes; family Centrarchidae; genus Lepomis; species Lepomis gibbosus. The sequence goes on from JAPMOB010245159.1 coordinate 21,918, forward strand.
CGGCTACAGGTAACATATAAACTCTTTAAATCACCAAAAGTGGAGGCAGAGCTGCCGGAGGACATCAGAGGGAAACTCTGACCGTATTTTCTCCATGAACTCTGATCCAGTTTCACCAAAACCAGGGAATAAATATATATATTGTGTTATTGTAACTATTGAGGCCTATTGTCGCATAGTCTTGATTCAGCGCTGTGCAACTAGGCTGTGTTTTTTTTAACATCAAAGCATGTAAACATTTTCTAGTGGAGACCCTAAATAAGAGTATGAACCTAACAATAAGTATTCTACGGCACCTTTAAGACAGCAGAGTATTTCTGGCTGCACCTGCTTCCAACGTGAATGGAGATAGCGACACTTGAAATATAAAGATTCAGAATCAGAAAGGGCTTTATTGCCAAGTAGTGTTTATATATGTGTTTATATCATAAAGAGAATAGAGAAAAATAATCCAAGTATTTGCAAAGAAAGAGTCGCAGATGTGTTTGAACGGAAGCGAATATAGTGTACATAAATATTGACAATGTAAAAATATAGAAAAACAAATATGTCCCTGTGAGACAACCAGCTTGTTGATACAAGCTTGTTGATAGCAGCAGCTAGCGGTTACTGTTGTAGTGGGAGACCCGTGTTCAAGACCACCAAAGGGTCCTTGAGCAAGACACCCCAGAAGGTGTGTGTCTTTTGACTTCAATTGTAAGTGGCTTTGGATAAACCCCTCAGCTAAATGACTGATTATGATTATATACTACAAGTGTTGCTGTCAAACCTGATTGTCTCAGATTGTCCTTAAACGCACCAACAGAGAGTTCTCAAAGCAGTGCCCCTGTAAAACGACCACATGGTGAAATAGTAAAATCAATGTCTGTGTAACTCCCTCAGGTGTCCGACCTGGTGATCATCCTGAACCAGCGGAGGGCAGTGGACGCGTTCACAAAGGGCGGCAACCTGACGCTTGGCGGCAATTGCACCGTTGCCGTGGGACCCATGGGCAGGTGTGCACCTGCGCCCTCACTCAGTCTGTCTGTCTCTTAATTGCCCTCTAATCATCACTTTTGATGTAAATTATAGTTTATGTTTTAATGCTTTATTCTGCCTCAAGGTTTATGAGACGCCTGAAGCAGAACCAGAGAAACCACTGTGGCAGTTACAACATCAGATGTGATTTATGTGTGTGAGCTTAATTTTAGAATAAAGAGGTCGGTGTTGTCTCAGGGCAGTTTGACAGGTTTTGGCGGGCGCGTGTGCGTTTGTTGGCAGCTGTGTGTGGGCGTGGCCAGGTATTTGACTTGCAGGTAAATGCTGCTATCAGAATAGCTGTTAACGAAGGGAGACAGAAAGAAAATAAGGTGAGCAGTGATGGGGACACTAATTTGTCTAGACTTAAACCTGCCAGCTTCTCCAAAACAAGAGGTTCAAATTTTACAAGTGTCAGATGAGTAGATAAACATTTATCTTGTATACAGACAGAGAACCCCGGTATCATGTTTCAGATTTTCAGAAATAACTTTTGAATATATCCAAGATGAGAAAGTATTTATAAATAAAAGAAGAGAGGACCTAGGATCCTGCCCTGTGGAACACCACAGAGCAGTGGAAAAGCATGAAGGGGTCAGAGCATTAGCTGTTTGTGACGGTATACCGCTGTATACGACGGTGCTAAAAAATTTAAAGAGCACGCCACTGATATAGCATTTCAGTCCCACATTGTCAGAGTCAGGATGGACAGGGAAAAAAAGAGGATCAAAATCAACCATCATCTTTTCTCCTTCAAAACGTGGCGTCACATTACCCACAATGCAACTCAAGCACCCACATTAGGAGATAGAGTGCCTAAGTCCCTCCGCTTCCAGTGGTCCACCATGGGATCTTATTTTGGAAAAAATATGTACGGTAGTCAACGACAAGAGACAGCTAATATTTAGATCCCATTTTGATTATTGTACCCTGAATTACTCATATGATGATTGTCACTTTCAAAATACATTTAAAAGACAGTCGCAGTTGGATGTAAACAGTTGAGGTATAAGACTATGAAAATACATAATTACAAAGACCACAAACCCAAAATACATGTAATGATGTTGAAACTTTTCCTCTTAGTGACTGAAGCTAACGTCAAAGAACTTACATGAGAGGACAATGTGATAAAAGACAGAGTCGTTGGATTAAACACATCAGGTGAGATATATTTCTGCGTGGAACATAGTTATTTAGCTAGTAGCAACCAAGCAATGAACGTTAGCTAGCATTAACGCACTGACATTTTGATGACATATATTGTGAGAGACGAGAGATGTTGTTCATTTAATGGTTTTCCACACAAAACGACATGTAACTTTACTGTTTTAGGACAAACTGCAACTGTCTTTGTCTTTTTAAATTGACCAACATCATGTGTGTAATTCAGGGCTCAATCCAAACAGGATCTAAAAATAAATTCTCTCATCGTTGACTACCACAAATATTTTTCCCAAAATAAGTCCCCACAAGCCGGAAGAGGAAGCGAGTGACTGAGCAGGCTAATGTAGCCAGTAGCTCACTTCTGTCCTAACTCCACACCAACTGACTTCTTTCATTTTCAAACTAGTTTTTAACCGATGCCGACGCAAGTGACACCACTTGAGGACATTTTCACACAGCTCCCTCTGAGACACTGAAGGTTTTGTAGAAGCAACACCTGGAAACACAAGCTGATGTGGAAAATCAATGGACTTGAGGATTAATTGATTATGACCGTGGATGCGTGGTGTCAGTACACACAAAATATACAGTAGTCAGAGAGCAGAACAGGACCCCATGAGAGAAGTACAACAGACTTATGATCTTCATGAAAGCATGAAAATTTACTTTTGGCTTATCTGACTGTAACAAAATTAATTTAAAGTAAATTAATGAATTAAATAACTTAGGTAATGCTTGTACTAAGTTCTTCCCCTGTATTTCATCAAGTTTAATTCTTGACATTCAAACAAAATGTGTCTCCCAGACTTTTATCATCACAAAGCGCTCCTCAGACAGTTTGGTGGAGTTTTATATCTGCCTCTGTGATTCTGGGTTCTCCTGTAGAATAAGAAGCGTCTGCATGTTTGATGTACATTCAGCATCGTGCACGTTTTCAGGTCTGGTTCAGGTTTTGCTTTAGACCACACTGAGCAAGGTTATATATTTATAAGAAGTGGCTTGTTGTGTGCGTAGTGTTCGTCTAAAAAAGGATTGTTGTGATGTTACTCCACTGGCCTCCTTTATCGTTCTGTCTCTCAGGAACGTGGAGGCGGACGTGGCCATTCGCAGCACGGCGGCGGTCTTCACCTACTGTAGATCCAGAGGTTTGTTTGCTGGTATTTCTCTGGAGGGATCTGGTCTAATCGAACGCAAAGAAACCAACCGCAAGTACGTAAAACCCGTCCACCTGTGTCTTAACGGCCACCTTCTCTCACCGTCTCTTTGTTCAAAGCGTTGTTTAACATAGCTTCATATGGCTGCAGGTTCTACTCCCAAGACATCCGTGCGTCGGCCATTTTGAACGGCGATGTGGAGCCGCCGCCAGAGTGCTACGACCTCTACCACATCCTGGAAGAGTACACGGAGGCCTACACGACTGACTGGACCAACAAGAACATGCGCTCAAAGGTAAATCACACCATTTACACACAAACGTTTACAGCTAAAACCAAACATTCGCTCCTAGGGGTGTGAGGAGATCTCGCGCCATGGGATCTCACAAACTGACGGAAAAAACCTGTCTCGCCATTTTTCACACGCTGTCAAGCCACAAATTCATTTTCTCACACAGTGAAGTACAAGTGAACACAGATCTGTGGGAGAGATTCTGAAAGTGCAGAGTGTTTCGAACACGAGCAGAAAATCTGCTGAAACTCAGGAGCTAAAAAAGTCCAGGAGTTTATTACTGAATAAAAATTAATTAATCATTGAGGTGAAGAAGAGGTTACTTCTCCAAACAAAGACACAAAGAGAAGGGAGACTAAATCATGACTCAGCAGGGATGATGTTACAGGAGAAACAGATCTGAGAGCAGCACAGAATGAATGAGATCAGTCTTTACATGTCTCACAGGTGAGAAATTTTAACATTAGCAGCAAGTGGAGAGCATGGAATAAAGTAACTTTATACGTGACAATAAACATAATACTAACATTATCAAAAAATAAATGATACGATACTTAAATTAAAAAGAAACTATATATTTACAACTATACAACAAATGACCAAAGAAAGACTTGAGGTGGTCACCTGCCACCTGAAGTTTGTGTTTGTCTTTATATAAATAAAATAAAAAATCACCATGAAGTGAAAATTCATCAGAATGCAGGAAAGTGTTCTCTTACTCAAAATATTAATATAATTTAGCATTAAAGGTTCCTTTAAAATAGTGTTAAAGTCTCTCATCGTCTCGCGGGTTAAGTGTCTCATCACACCTACGATTGGCTACGACTGACGCCGCTATCTGTATTTAATATTTAAATTAAACAGTTTAATCTGTTTTGGATTCATTTCAAGTTTGAGAACATTTTTGCCTGCAGTTGTGTATTTAGCGTTTCGGGTGGGTGTTTTTTTCCAAATGCTGTCTGGTCTTAACTGAATCAGGGCTCGTTATCGTTCTGCCTTCTGAAGGTTCTTTGGTACTTCATCATCTCTGCATACATTCAGCCACCGATATGTAATTCAAATATCTAAATGTTCAAACCATTCAGGACCCCGTTCATCTTTTTCTACCTTTTTAAAAAAATGTTTTTAAATAACAAGCTTTTCTGGATTTCTTCTAAGTTTTAGCTGCAGAGTTCCTTCAGACTTTGAACCAACCAGGGACCAGCTTTCATTCAGCTCTTTCAGGGCTTTCTGATGTTGCGGTTCAGCTGTAGGAACGATCTTTTTCTCTCTCTCCAGTCTGTTCGTCCATCCCGACCTCCACCTCCGCCTCTGCAGAAGCGTGCAAGCAGCTTCCAGCAGCCAGCCAGCAGCTCAGGTAACGCCTCGCCAAAACGAAGAGCTCCGCTCGCTGATGTTCGAGCTAAACGGTGTGTAATGATCTGTGTGTGCGTGTGCAGGTGCAGGAAGAGGAAACGCCCTCTACCCGAGCGTCTCCGTCTATAAATCTGAGACCTCCGGTGAGTTTTAACGTCCTCCATCCTCACGCTGGTTACAGCTGGGCTTTACCTCCTTCTTTCCTCTCCTCCTCTTTTACCTCCTTTCCTTTTTACCTCCATTCCTTCACTGTCACCTTCTCACCTTCTTCTTTCCTTCATTACTCCCTACTGTCCTTCAATACCTTCTGTTTTCTTTCACAGTGCTTTTCTTCCTTACCTCCTTCTCTCTTTCACTCCCTCCTCCTGTCCTCCCTTACTCTTCCCTTTACCGCCTCCTTTTCTTCCTTACCTCCTTCTCTCCTTCACTCCCTCCTCCTGTCCTCCCTTACTCTTCCCTTTACCGCCTCCTTTTCTTCCTTACCTTGTTCTTTCCTTCACTCCCTCCTCCTGTCCTCCCTTACTCTTTCCTTTACTGCCTCCTTCTTTCCTTCACTCCCTCCTCCTGTCCTCCCTTACTCTTTCCTTTACTGCCTCCTTCTTTTGTCTTTACTTTGCCTCCTTTTCATTTGACCTCCTCTTGAATCTTTCCTGCCGCTCTCTCTCCTTTCCTACTCCCTCATTTCCTCCTCTCCTCCTGTCTTTCTCGGACATGTGGTGAGAGATCAGCAGCTCACAGTCTGTCAGGAGGTGGAAGTTGAGGTGTGTTTGTTCTCATGTCTGTATTAACTAGCGACCTTGATGAAGCTGCCAACATCAACACACACCGACTCATCAGTAACTGCTGTCAGCTGTGTGAGCTGCACATTAACAGCGGGGAAACGTCCTGTTTTTATTGGCGGCCTTAAACGCCTGCCGCACTGCCAGCGTGTCTGTGCAGTTTGATCCTGCGGCGTCCTCTACTGGCCACAGCATCGACTGCACCCAGTGTGTTTGTCTATACAGGCAGAGCTACACTGAGGTTTTACAACAGCCCCGTCTGTGCTGCAGAATAACTCGTTATTCATTCATTATGATCCCGAAAAATTGTAAATCTCTGAAATTTGAATTGAGTGGAAGTAAATAAAACACATTTATACAGGAAACACCTCGAAGCAGCCTGTTAGCACACCTCAGAAGCTTTATTTGGACTATATTACAAATATATTTAATATTAATGAAGGCAGAGCAGCTGGTCATCGGTTCATCCTACAGTGAAATAATGAGCAAAACTCTTTCATTTAATTAATTTTATTTCAGAAAATCTCTTTTTTTAATAATACAAACGTTGCTTTTAACTTTTTTGTACCGTTTAAGGTTTTTCACTGGACTTGAACTACTTTTTTTTACATAGAAACTAGAAACACAGGAGTGTTTTTGACCGGCAGTGTAAATAATTAGATGTATGAAGTAGGGAGAGAAAGAAGAGGGGAAACAACAAAAAGATCTTTCGTTTAAAAACAACGGTTAATTAATAAAATTCATCCTCTGTAATCAGTTCAGATCTTTACTCCAGTCATTGTTGAGATTTCTGTCTCTGAACTGAAGTGTGCTTTCTGTTTCAGGTCAGTACGCCTCCAGAAGCTCTCAGAACTACGGTACGACAACACAAACATCAGTACATGATCAATATTTCATCACGTGTTCAGAGCCATTGAATGTTTTTACGGGAAAAACTATTTTTATAAAAATAATAAATTAAAGTTCAATTAAAACTAAATCTTTCTTTTCCAGCCGACCCTCCACGTGAAGCACCATCAGTGGGCGGGGCCAGCGGGCAGCTGGTCTGCACGGCCACGCACGCGTTCACGGGGCAGCAGCCCGGCGATCTGAGCTTCGTACCCGGGGACCGCATCACCGTCATCACCAGCACCGACTCCCAGTACGACTGGTGGGAGGGGCAACTGGACGACGGGCGGGTCGGGATCTTCCCCGCCAACTTCGTCACCTACTGAGTGCTGCACCCCCCGAAGGCCACCTTGGGGTCAGGGAGGCATTTTTCAGCTGTAGTGATTTGTCGATGAACATATTGGGAAACTCAAAGAAAATGAATCTGTATTTTATTAGTTGATTCATCAAAGCTTTGCTGGTTTTAGGTTTTCAAATTTGGGAATTTGTCGTTTTTGTTGGTTTTAGGTGAAATCACGCAGTCGCTCGGTGCTCTGGGACACTCAGACGCACATTTCACTCTGTTTTCTACAGTTTTAGAGGAAACTAATCGATTAGTCCCGAAAATAAAGAGCAGATTAGTCACTTTATTTTACATGTTCTGTAATTTAATTTCCTAAAATATTTAGTTTAAATAACTAAGGAAGTTGATTCACACCTGCTCAGTTAGTTTCTGTTATTGTGTGAAACTGATCGAAGCTGCTGGAGACCACAGAGGAGAGAGAGAGAGCGTGAAATTGCTCTTAGAAAAAAGGTCTCTCTCTTTAGGCGTCCTGTCTGTGATGCTGTAGTAACAATCGGAGCCTGTCCGTGGAAAAAAAACTAGCACTTTAGAGGACGTACTTTGACGTTTGCGGCCGTGTTTTGCTGCTCCTATCACAAACACACAAAAACAGACGTTACCCTTTAAACACTGCAGAGAATTTAAATTTTGGAAGCAAAACTTTCAGGTAAAGATTTTGTTTTTCTTCACTGTGTGTTCGTATCAGTATTTCACTGAGCTTCTCTTCTGGGATCTGTTACTGCCTCCACATTCTCAGCTGCAAAAGGGGCAAATTACTTTTGGACATTTGTGTCCGTTATAGTTTGTAGATGACAGCAGGTGTTTTCTGTCAGTTACTATGATCCATATAATCATGTCGTGTTCGGGGAGTGTTTTTTACAAATTGTTTAAGGATCAGAAATAAATCTTATTTATAAAATGTTGCTTGAATTTCTGCTCATTTTGGTAAATAAAGTCCAAATATATCTGAACAAGTCAGTGTGATGACACTTAAACCAAAGCAAACACTAACTCGATCAGTGTTTTAGGTTGAATTTGGGTTCAAATAACCAGTTTTGGTGTTTCACACGCAGTTACAGTGTTTAGGCTCTAAAGAAAGGAAGATCAACAAGAAGTGTATCAAGGATAAAGAAGTGGTTTAAGATGCGTTCATAAAAGTTCTGTTAAAGCCAAACATTCTTTAATCCGTCCAAAAACTCAGGCGTCAATTTATAAATGGAGAGTTTCATTTTAAGGGCTGCGGTTCCTTATTTGTCCTGCAGAGAGCGCTGCAACTGTAGGGATAAAATCTGACTCCACGCATCCAAAAAAAAACAGATGTTCACTTCTGAACTTTTTACTCTACTTTATTTTTAAATAAGCAATATATGTACACTGTGGTATAAATAATTTTACTTCTGAGTACTTTAAACTACACAGCAATGATGCTTCATTTCTTAAAAAGACAAATTTAAACCGTACTTCCTTAATGAAACACTGTTTTTAATAGCCACCCAGCGTTTTCTTGTATCCAAAACCTTAAATTTAAGACCTGAGAAGTAACGACAGTCCCGTCTGCCTCAGCTGGACTTTGTGTTTGCTGCTAATCGGCTGCTGCTGCGTGTTATCAGCCTCACAGAGCTGTAATTTGTACTGGAGTGTGTTTGTGGTATGAAGACTTCTTGGACTCTGACCAGCGGTGAGCAGGAGGAAAACTGTGTTTCAGTTTACTTTATTTTCAGTGACAAACAACAACATGAGAATAAAAACACACATTAAGAAACATTCACCTTCTGAACTCAGATCGCTTTGTGCTCCCTCAGTTTCTTTTTGTTTTGGTCTTTAATTTGAAATCAGAACTAAACAGAAGTGAAAGAAGTTCATTAAACTAACACTCGGGCTGCGTGTGTGTGTGTTCATATCAGTCCTGTGTGTGTGTCGTCTTTCTCTGCGGGGACCGTCTCTGTTTTCTTGCTTTGGCCGCTCACCAGCTTCCTGAAAACACACGCAACATAAAACAACCCGATCATTCACATTGCAGCTGTTAATGTGTCTGTCACGTGATTTAAACGGACAGCATCTGATCTGAAGTTGCTGATTTAAAAAATAATCTTCCTGAATGTCTGACTTTGTGGTTCAAAGTCTTAAAACGCTGCAACGTGACTGAGAATAACTTGAACAGCTTGATCAGTGGCTTGAAAAACGTTAAAGGTCACGTTTTAAAAAAGAAGAACTGTAACGTACAGAGTTGGTAGAGCATGTCAACGTTTTGTACCCTCGGGTCACATTTTCCTTCTTCAACATGCAAATAACAAAGCTGCTATAGAGGAAAAGCTCTGAAAGAAAACCGGAGACCACTTGGAGCCGAGTGTCAGTTGTTAAAACATTTTGAGGTTTTCGGTTTAAAAGAAATTTGAAAAACAAACTCAGATGATTTAATGTTTCTGAGAAAAGTCAAGTCATTCCAGAATACTCCAAGTGTAATTTGTGGTTTTAGTCGCGCTTAAGGGAGTTACTGCATTTTTAAGATTAAGAGATTGTGAAATTACACAGAAAAGGCAGCTGAGATGGAAAAGTTCAAACCGCGTCTGTCACACAAAATTCTGCTCGGCTCCAAACAACAGTGGCTGTGGGTTTTGAATCAGAAGAGATGTTTGACGCCCTGAGGAACGACTGAAAGGTGTAGAAACAGAGGAGAGCTTTCTGGCATAACTTCAGAGCGGAGGTCAAACGAACAGAACGAGCAACACGTTTGGGCTTGTTGCCTTTATCGGGGTCGTCGACTGGCGAAAGCTCTGCGACACAAGTCTGGATTCAAGGATTCAACCTTTAGCTCACTTCTTGAATTTTTGAAGGTGTCCAGAGAAAAGATATTTTCAATTTTAAAACTCCCCACTCAACCAAATGTCCATATCTGACATTTAAGTACAAATATTTGTGTTTATTATGTGAATAAATGGTTTTAAAATCTAACGTTAACATGAATTTTACGCTGCGACTGTGCACGATGTTAAATCATTGCCAGAAGATTGTAGCTCATACAAATCACTGTGGCGTTCGGTCAACTCACGCAAAACCTGGACGGCGTTCTACTCTAAACTAATATGTGATACCTGTACTCATATTATTCTACCTTTAACATATTTAATACATAATATTATATTATTGTACCACCATATTTTAGCCGTTTTCATAAAAAATAACAGAAAATGAGTTGAAAAAAGTTTAATTATTTAATAAAGTGCAGCCTTGTTTAATCACTTTGTCCAAGGAAACGACGATGATAAAGGTAAGATAGCATTGTGCAAACATTAACTTTTCACTTTTGCATTTTCTTTCAAACTAATTTGGTGTCAGATGTCTGTACGTTGTAGTTATGAGGCACACCGTAAAGGCAGCTGTTTGTAGGAGAGTGAGCGTTCTTGCTTTGATTTGACGACATCCAGCTGGCTCCGACCCCCGCTCTCTCACACAGTAACTATAATTCCATCTAATTGTTGAGCAAACTTTGAGCAAACATGAAATGTCGTAAAAAAGCAAAACAAAATGCGAATTAGGTGCGTTTCCATCAGCTGGTTTTGAGCAAATAAACTTGGCTACGCAAAGCGTAGTTTTGTCAGAAGTTGACTTTATGCATGTTAGTGTCGGTTGCAAACAGGAAACTAAACCAGTCACCTGAGGAAAATGTGGTTCAGCTGGGCAAGTTACAACCAGCACTGTGTGTTCTGGGTATAACCGGGAAGACAATCAATCGTGTGGTAAAGTCAAAACTTATTTGGAAAATCTGTTTCCACCTCCCATTTAGTGCATTACTTCTTTTTTGAAAAATGCAAAAACCACCTCAAGCATGCGTAAAACATTTTTGCGAAACTTTTTTTTACCAATTTTGCCTTTTGCCTCTGAGATTCTTCAGAGTGTGCATAAAAAAACGTTGATGAAATCACGACTAGCGGTAAAACGTTGTGGCTGTGATGTCTGCCACCTCAAAAAACACTCTGAGTTTTATATTTTAGAAAACAGAAACATATTCTGTTATGAAATGACTTAAATCAAACTCGATACTTTTCCATTCTGAGTAGGAACCCTGAAAGCTTCATGTGCCTCTTTTGAGGTTACAGTTTCCTCCTCAGTGTCTCCAAACATTTTTATTCTTGATGTAAGAGAGGACGTGACAATTTTTTAAAGGAGCACTTCAGAGAACAGGGCGGCTTCTTACAGAAATATGATGAAATACACTTGTAAAACAGAAAAGTAGGAACCAAAGCCGTCTCTCATGCAGGCCTGTTCAGTTTTTTCTCACCGTGTCCTCCAGAGGGCGCCCATGTTGGGTGGGCGGGGCCGAGGCTGGGCGTCACAGTCCTCCACCGAATCAGGAAGTGGGACACCGCTGGTCTCCGGCAGCAGCAGACACAGGCCACAGCCTACAATTGGTCCACTGCTGTACACAACCATGGCAGCCAGTGAGATTGCTCCATTTGGATTGGGGGGGACAAGGGAGTTGACCAGACATCCGACCCGGAAAAACAGGTTGACCAGGGACACACAGCGCTGTCTGGATTAATATGGCGTGGTTAATGTGGTATTTACCGTGTCAGAGGTACCTGTATATGTGTTAGTTTGTACCTGACCACCGTGGGGAACAGCTCGATGCTGTACAGTATGGAGATGAAGATGGCGGCCAGGATGCAGAGTTTTCCCAGTAAAGCCAGACTCATTACCAGCACAGGCTCAGCTGCACACAGGATAAATAATACCTGATTACAGATCATTAACAGGGTCCTTTTTGTTTCTGAGAGACACCTTAATACGTCACAGAACATCCATTACTATTTACAGATTTATTTTTAGTGGATTAATGTGCTAATATTATAATTGTTTACAAACATTTTACATATGAAATTATCCGACTTTATGCTGATGATGCACCACTGACATCACAACTTAGTTCTGCTGCTAATGTAGTTCTAGCAATATTATTAGCATGCGAAAGGCCCGCTAGCTTGTGATTACCGTTATTGCCATGCTAATATTATATAACAGTTTAAAACCATTATCTTGTGGTTAACGTTATTAGCATGCTAATGATAACTACTACTACTAAACTAGCTCTGCAACACTGTGATACGCAACATTGCTACACTGCTGATCACACAGATATTTTACCGTTGTATCTGGACAGTAGTAACGACAGGAAGCAGGCCGCCCCACTCAGGAACAGAGCTAGCATGCTGATTGGCCGGCGCCCCAGACGAACCAATGGGACAAGCAGGCACGGAGCCTCTGATAAGCCGGAAAAGAACTGGGCGGAGTAGACGCCAACGCCAAACGACCCGATGTTCATACAGATGCCAAAGTACGTCAGCGCTGACGCTGCACTGCAGGACGGGAGGACAAACAGGTTAGATGTCTCTTCTTATTGTTACCAACACTTTATTTTATGGGTCTTGTGGTTTCTTACAAGTTTACTTGTAAAAAGGTGAAGATGAACTTTAAGTTCTTAGAAAGGTTCCTGGAAAGAAAAAGAAATTGTTGGATACAACACACTTCACATGTGTTTAAATGTTGCTCCAGTCAATTACGTAGCTGTAAATAAATGAACACACAAACAAAAAAATAATAATAATAATAATTCAAATTCAGAAATAAAATTTTACTTTATTTTAAAATGCATTTTGGTAAAGAAAAAGGTTATTTGTGTATTTCTACATTTATTTATTATTCTTTTATTTATGTATACATTTATGAATTTATGTATACAATAATTTATTTATACATTTATTTATTAAATTATGCATACATTATTTTATTTATGTATTTCTACATTTATTTATTATTCTTTTATTTATGTATACATTAAATGAATTTATGTATACAATATATTATTTATTTATTAAATTATGCATAATGTAATTCTGACAAATATTAATGTTCACTGTGACTGATTACAATGAATCACTCACAGCTGATGATGTGTTGCAATAACACTTTCAACATTTCTACAGATGTGCCTGGACTCCTGGTTTTCATTTGGTTTCTCATGTTTTGGCCAACAGGTTACATTAAACAGAGTTTTCAACGCTGAAAAGCTGCCATCATATTAAAATGTCTCAGGGAGGACAGTGATTTAGGCTTTTTGTCTAAGAAGTCTGTCCATGCTTGACTTCTACTAGCATAAAGGATTCTTTTCTGTATTCAAAACTCTAAGCCAACATCTAAACTTTTTATAAACACATGTGCACAGTTACAAGTCATAAATGTTGTGAGTTGTGATTACAGGATGGCGGCTGTTCTGTCAGCGTTTTTGATTGTTACAACACAACCTAAAAAAGGTTCAAAGATCTCCTGTTGATTTGACAGTAACACTTCATATGTGTGTTTTATAATACAGTCACCTTTGAACCTCTAACTTGTAAATCCACAATCTCCTTTTTCTCACCTGTTTTTTTTCTCTTCTATATTATTATCTTGAGTAACAAGGAAGTTTATTTATAACACAGAGTTGCACGAACGTGTGTTCATTGGTGCTTCACACAGAACATAACAGATATATTAGAAGAGGACATCATAAAATAAATATTTACATATATAAACAAACCAATATTTTCTTCACCACAGCTAAAACAAATGAGATTTAGAGAATACAGAGATATTTTTAGAACAAAATTAGACATTTTATAAGAAAAAGGACAAATCCTGTATTTTATGAGAAAAAAGTCAAACTGTTATGAAAAAGTGTTTTACTATATTATGACATATGATGGTATTTCTTGTAAGTATTAGTAAGTTTTTTTACTCAAAATTTACTCTGTTTTCTTTATATATTATAACTTTATTCTGAAAACTGTTTTTCAAACCTTGCTGGTAACACGTTTCTTATTTGTTTGTACCTCAGGTAGCTCATGATGAACAGCCGCAGGAGGACCGTCGGGTGTTTGAGGTGGATGATGTCACTGGGGGCGTGGCTTCCAGGAGGCCCCTCCTTCGGGGCCTCTGTGGCTTTCTGCAGGTCGGACCAGGTGCAGTCCAACAGCTACACACACAGAAACACACACACACTGTGAACTGACTGACTGACAGGATGATTTCATTACTAGAGAAAGATGATCAGTGACTTTTATACAAGTTGAAGTCAAAGTGCATCTGTTGGGGACTATTTTCAGCAGCGGATGAATCCACATGTGGTAATGTAGGGAGGATTTGGGGCAGCAGGACGGTGTGTGTGGGTCAGGATAAACACCAGCATGTGTGTTCATGGTGATGAAAGAACATGTGATCATGTTGGGTTTAATGGCTGAGAGGAGGCATCAGGCTGGGAGACTCACTCAGTACCAGACTGAGGGGTTTGTGTGTGTTTACCAGGTCCAGACACTGTTTGTCTGCAGGGCTGTTGCTGCTGTAACGGTCCAGAACGTCCGTCCTCCTTTTTAATGACAGCCAGCGAGGAGACTCCGGGATTGAACTTGAAAGACAGAAAAACACCTCCAAGCTTGTAACTAGCTCCCTTATTTTATTCAAAACTAAGCGAGACGGGTGAGTGCACCTACAAGTAGAGCGGCAGGCAGATGAGCTGAGGCAGCGACAGCGCCAGGTGCAGCTGTATCCAGGTGGGGCTGAGCCAGGCCAGCGGCGCTCCACCCATCGTCCCCAGACTGAAGCAGAACGGCAGGAAGGCCGGCGGCCAGAGCCGAGCGGCAGGGAGGGTCCACTCCACAGCTGCACCTCAAACACAAACAACTTTAAATATTGCGTTTTCATCGTTAAAGCCAAAGCTGACGTGTCTTTAGAGGAACTCATGACAACATTTCCCTTGTTGTTGTCAGGAGGCCTTTAAAACGGATCTATTATGCTAATGTCCAGCTTTTAAACTCCACTAATGCAGCTTTGCATGAGTTAAAAAAAAGCCTTGTTTATCTTTTACTGGCCCCTCAGTTCATCCTCTGTCTGGAACAAGCCCCTCCCCCAAACGCCCACTTCCTGCTGAGGGACTTGTGAGCCACCTCGTTCTCCCGCCAGTTTGCTTTACGGCATAGGACAGCTTTAACTCATGTTGGAAAATAGCAAAATTGGCCGGAATGTAATTAATTTAATGTTTATGAGGCCACAAATTATTATTATTATTCAGTTTAATTTGACGTTAATGCACCAGCCAAAAGAGTTTTTCATCTGTAGTCTCTGGACAGTTATTAGACAGTCGACCTAAAGGGGACATGGCTGGAAACATGGTAGGAGTATTTCTGATCACTGTACAAAAACAAAACTTTTATAACATAATACAGAAACTAACTTTCCCTCACAATTAGGGCTGTGACGAGATCTCGCGATACTAAAACGTGACGATATTCCTCTCATAATATCAGCATGACAGAGTGTGAGGGTGAAGTCAGCGTAGACAGGGAGGACTGTTACGTACATTTACCTCCTTATTAGAAACTTTGGGCACGTTTAAATGACAGAAAATGAGGGAAAGCATCAGAGGTTAATGTTCATTTAACGGCACCCAGATTCTTTAAATGTCCTCCTTTAACCAGATCTGGATAAAAGATCACAGTGATTCAAATTATTATTGTAACTAGTTTTAAAAGGTGAGCTGTTTTAATTCTGCAGAGTCAGATATCCCAACAACTACTGACCACTTACAGTTGAAGGTCTTAAATGTTGGACCTGATCTGAAATGTAAATGGCCTCTGAATGAAGCTGAGAATAATACAACCTGATCCAGGATGCAGTGGACCTGAACAGACCCCAACAGAGACAGAACGGCAGGTTAATGAGAAGAAGAGCAGACGTTTCTCTGTCAGCAAAAACATGTTTTCCTCCTGTGGTCACATGTAACCATAAAGAGAGAGTCCACCTGGATCCACTTAAAAACACAGACCTGAGACCTGCACAAATACCACAGGACTCAACCAGACCTGATTCGCCTCCTCAGCTACCTGTTTGTAAAGTCTGAAGTAATATTTGCAGCTTGTTTTGGTGACTCGTTTTTGTATTTCTGTGTCTGCGTCGCCAAACGCTTGATGGCGGAGGGGTTTCTATGTTCCACTGTGTTGAGTTTCTCCTTCTGGCGTCTGAAAGTGAGCAGATCATGTTGGAGTTGGAGCTGATCGACGCTGAACAGCAGGTACTGTGAAGTGAAATTAGCCGGAAATTAGCCGAAGCCGAGCCGACCAATCACCGTTCTTGCAATCTGTGTCGCCGCAACATGTAGTTACATTTTTGGGGAGGTGCATGTGAGGTGTAGATTTGACGCAGATGGTGTTTGGATACCTGTGAAGACCTATTTTGACCACATTCCTGCTCCCCAGAGGATGAACCCTTTAGATTTTAATGACCCCCCCCGGTACCGGTCTGAAATCATCATCATCATCCTTTCCTCAAAGACTGTGATGAACCTGCTGCCCCCAAAGAGCCTCCAGTCTCTCCACAAACGTCTCCTCCAACCAGAGCTCTGCAGTGGTCAGAGGTCAGACAGCAGCTGGAAGCTGTCCGGCTTCATCAGCGCTCACCCGGTCAGCATTACTTTATCTGGGACACGTGCTCTTTATCAGCCTCGTGTCCCGCCGCGGTCCAATAAAGCTCACAGGACAAGCGGTGAACCGCAACTAGCTGAGGCCAGTTTGGTAGCGAGGAAGGAAGGAGGAAGAGGAGAGTTACCCAGACTGAAGGAGCAGATGTTGATGCAGCAGCAGCAGACGCCCGTCAGGCAGCGGATGGCGAGGAAGAGGTGCGCCTGAGGAAGGATGGCGGGCACGAGGCCGCACACAGCTTGCATGCACACGCACACCAGCAGCACCGGGCGCTTCCCGTACCTGCAACAAACAGAGCAGCAGGGCAGCGGTGAGGCGGCACCGTCAGAGGAGCTGCAGAGACAGATCACTGTGTTTGTGTTTACCGGTCGGATACGGCTCCTCCGAACAGAGATCCCAGCAGCAGGCCGACCATGAAGAGAGTCTGACCGTAGGACAGCCAGTCTGTCCAGCCACACACTGACTGACGCACACACACGCACACACACAAATAAATCACTAGAGACAGATGTGTAGAAAATGTACATATCTAAGGAGCCCCTCAGCAAAATGTGGCCCCCTGACCTCCCACCCTCTGTGGTATGTAATAATGGCGTGGTGATGATGTGGTGTGAGAGCCCCGGGTTCAATCCCCCGCTGTGACACGTCCACCAACCCTTCGTTTCCCCAGAGGCGTGCGACCTCTGACACATATAACAGTTGTTATTCGCTTTGGATAAAAGCGTCGGCTAATTAAATTAAAATAATCCTGGTAAACTTGCATAAAATCTTTTTTCAGTCCCTTTTCCTCAACAAAATAAATATTAATAGAAAACTTGAGTGTTGATTAGTTCGTTATTCAAACAAATTAAATCAAACATTCGATATTTTTTATTGTGATAATAATCATTATTGTTTTATTGCCCAGCACTAACCTGACCCCAGGGTGTCTGTGTAAAATACAAGCCCCCTCCCCAAGTCAAGACCAGGAACCAATGCAAAACCACCTAAATTTATTTTTAACGTTTGTGGTGAAAACACGAGCACAGTGTTACGGTAAGTTCAGCCACGACACCTCGCAAAAACCACTTCCTGTTCCAGGAGGCGTCCCCGGGACCTCCATGTTTCAGCCCTGCCCCTCTGCCATCCTCCAGCTCTCTTTTCCCCATCTCCTGACTGCCACACATAAATACACGCCCTCTTTAGCCCTGCAGTCACCTGGCCTATAGTCCACCCACTCCTCACCTGTAACCAATGCCCTCATCAGCGTCACCATCTTTACCTGTGCTACCCTCAACGGCCGCCAACTTGGCTACATAGCGGAAGAGGAGGAACCACCAGCCTATTTTTAAGCTTGTGAAAATGGCGGCCGAGCGGTTTACTGTTAGTTCGTCCTGTTTGGTCCTTGTTGCTTTGTGGGATTTGCATGACCTAACCTGGACTTATAGCTGCCTGTTTGTTGCCTGTCTGTAAGCTAATTTATGGACAATAAAACCTTGACGTTGTGGTTTTTAGCTTTTAAGCTATTTGTTGACCAACAACCAGCGAGCACAGTGACGCCACAAATCATCTGCAGGTGATGATTTTCCATATGGATAAATTGCACATTTATTGATTAATCAATTTATTGTTCTGGAATGTCCAAAAATAGCCCTTTAGCCCAAAATGCCCTTTGCAGTTTTTCATGACATCAAATTTCTACAACCAACAGTCAGAAACCCCAAAGATATTCAGTTTGCACAAACAAACAGAAAAGATGCCCATTTTCTGGAGTTATATTTGAAAAATTTTGGAAATGTTTTATTGTGTAATATTAAAATATTGAATGGTTGCAGATTAATTAATTATTTTAGCCATAAACTCTCCTGTCAAATTACCCAGCTGACTACAGCATGAATGGGTGTTGAACCTGTTCTCAGTCCCAACTTGTCATATGGAGGCATGGTCCAGACCCGTGAGGCATAACACATCTGTAACGCCTGGGGAGTCCCTTAGGGTCATAGTTCAACGCAGTGGGGGAAGCCCTGGGTATAGATATCATATTTAACAGAGTAGGAGGTGGTTGGGTTGGTGGAGGCTCAGAAACCGGACTTTCTGGAAAATATGCAAATGTTCTAGCAATTTTGGTGGTGGAAAAAAAGGTAAATTTTGCACACTGACTGTGTAAGATGGCTAACAAAATATTATTCACGATATTATTATAATTATACAGTCTTGTAAAATTAACATTAATAGCTTTGTGTTGCTCAATAACGCTGTAGGTTACTCTGTAGAGTTGTTTGTTGTGTTTTTGACACCACAGTTTAAAAGTATCTCGTGAAGCTAAGCTAAATTAGCGTTAAAACATTAATAAATCGTTAAATATCACAGGAACATCGCGGAAAAGCTCTTGAAAGTGATCATCACTCACATCTCGGGTCCCGCTCAGCGCCGTCCAATCGGCTTCGCGCTCCGGACTTTCCCCGGACACTGATTGGCTGCTCTCCGGCGTTCCGCGCAGCGGCGCGTCCGAGCCGTTGGTGCCGTTGCCGTGGTGACAAACGGTCGCGACGACGGCGGCCGTGAAAATGTCGAGGAAGAAGAGGAAGGCGTTGAAGAAGAAGACGAGAGAGAGGCGCCAGTAGACGGACAGCTGCAGCGGAGACATGGCCTCAGGTCCTGCTGTCCCTCCAACCTCCTGCTGTTATAGTAGGACAACAAAAAGTTTGTCTTGAGATGGACAAAAAGCGATAACTGTTCATGAGCTCTCCATTTTGTTTGGTGTCCCAGCCTCAGAGGTCCCTTCAGGTCTGTCCGGCTGAACAGCTGCTGCTGTCAGGAGAGTTGTTGACCTGCCAGACAGACAGACAGCCGAGGCTTCAGCTTTCTCCCCGCCTCCTTTCCCTTATAAGCAGAGTGCGGACTAACCCTGCTGTCAGGGGGGCTCACATACAGACCGAGACTTGCCTGGGCCTCAACCTCCCCAACCTGTCCTGCCTGCTCTGCTGATCTTTCCTTTAACTTGGGTGAATCATCGCGACCGAGAGAGAGAGACTAAACAAAGTTTCTGATCTTTGAGTTTAGGAGAGTTTATGATTTTGCAGGACGCATGTTTGTAAAAGTGCATACTTCCATACTTTTACTCATGATCCATGATGATATTACAGAAACACAGAAGCGTGTGGCTAAAATAGCGCTGCCCCGCTCCTCTGTGGTTTGTGCCCTGCTTATAAGGAGAAGAAGAAGTGGATTATTTTCAGAGCAGTGATGCAGGGACACCTGCTGGTCCTCTCATGTATTACACCTCCATTTATTAAGCTGCTGCTACTTCACTTCCACCTGGGTGGGAAACGGAGAAGAGACAGTAGGAGAAGGAAGGAGGCAGGGAAGGAAAGAAGAGGGCAGGATAAGGAAAGGAGAAAGTAGGGACACTAAGAAGTAAAGGAAATGAGGAGAATAATGGGAATACAGGCGGCAGAGGAGGAAGGGTGTTAGGGAAGGACAGAAGAGGGTTACATAAGAAAAGGATAAGAAGACAGAAGGAAATAAGGAAAGGAGGAGAAACAGTAGGAAACAAGGTGGCTGAGAAGGAAAGTTGGTGCTAGGCTGTGATGGATTTGGGGGGGCGCTAACAGGGGCCAGTGCTCCTGGACCCCCCATGGCCCCCCTATGAATGAAAAGTCTACAATAATCAAAGTAATAAATCTTCTTTGCGATGATATGGTGCTGATGCGAAAGGCAAAAGAAATGTGTCTCAACTAGTCGGCTCCTTTAGGACGTGTGTGATTATACATTCATGAACGGGTTGCTTTTGCTCTTTAGTACACTGAGAAGTGTGATCTGCTGATGAATGACGTGGTGACAAGATAGGAACAAAATGTCTAGCATCATATTAATCAGTTTATTATTAACAGTAGAGCTTCTGAAAACAGGAACCTTTCCCCCAGTAAACTCTGCAGCACACAGAGCATCTCACACATCACCATCAGACACACACACAGGATAGACTCCATGCACTCCTGCATAAGGTCAAAGGTCAGCCAGGAGATCTTTATCCAGTCCTGCCTAAACAAGGCCAAAGAAGAGCTGGGTGTGGTTCCCATTATATAGTCATTGCTTAGCAGGAAGCAAACAGTTATTTCGCGATAGCCCGACGATGTTGTTACTGACCGCGGAGTCGATCACTTAGTCCTCCACGTTACTGTTTGTAAGCTGGATCCAGACAGGCCCAATCCCAGTGTCCCCCCGAAGCCCTGAACCCTCACAGACTTTACTGACTCAAAACGCTGCGAACAGGAACGGGACAGCGCTTTGTCACGTTACCTTGACGACGTTGAAACACGTTGAACACTTTTTAGTTTATGTTTTGGTCCTGCTGGCTCTCGTCC
>JAPMOB010245159.1:42789-58612 GCA_029875015.1 Lepomis gibbosus
GTATTATATTCGTCACTATTGTTGGTCAAAACAGCGTCATCAAGCACAAACCAAAAGAAATAGTTGAGTAAACAAAGTGTGTAATCAGGTGACTGCTCACTCTGACCTCATGTGGGCCATGTAGGCCTCGGACACGGACTCAAAGTCTGCCGGTCTGTGAGGGTGGACGCAGGGATTGGGCCCCCGTCACCTTTTTCAAGTAAGCTGCTCCCACAAATAACCACGCCGTCTGTTTAACACGTCGCTCGCCTCAGCGTTACATCTGCTTCACTCCAAATGTGAAATGCACAGATGATGAAGCCTCAAAGAAAGAACTGTAACTCGAGCTGAAGGTAACAGGAAGGTTTTTCTTTTTGAACGATGTGATGAAACTATAAGTTACTGAAACAGACTGAAACCTCACATTCTGTACTAAAGACATTTAGAAAGCTTCAACATTGCCTTTGTCTCTTTGCTCCCGGATTGAATGGGCCCCTCTGACAGAACAACTGGCCCCAGCCCGGACCCCTCAATTAAACTGGTCTAGAACCTCCACTGGTGAGAGGGAAGGAAAGAGGATAGGTTACGTAAGAAAAGGAGAGGAGGACACTAAGAAGCAAAGAGGAAAGGAGGAGGGATCGTAGGAAACGCAGCTGCAGAGAAGGAGACAAAGAAGTACGAAAGGTAAGATGAGGAGGAAAGAGGACAGGAGGGAAGGAAGCAGGAAGTCAGACGAGGAGGTAGAGAAGGATTCAACCAACACCAGCAGGATACAGTTTAAAAGTGAATTTATTTGATGTAATCCAGAACATTTTAGTTTTTCACTACTGCAGAAAAACATGGCAGAAAAAGACTTTAAAAGTTGATCAGACACATTAAACGTCATGTATTAAAAACTTACAGGCATTCAGACACAATAAAGGTCACATAAAAATACAACACATATCAGAGTGGGTGTTAATAATAAGAGCTAAAACAGCCCCTTTGTATTTAAAATGCCTTTAAAAAGTTATTTTCTTCACAGAGGATTTTTAGCTTTACTCCTGTTTTAATATTTAGTTCACAGCCATCGGTTAATTATTAAAAATCCATTTATTACTTATCCCTTCTATTGAACCTAAGCTCCCGACTTTAAACACTTCATCCTTCCTTCTGTTTACTGATAAACAAACTCTAAATGTCTTCATGCTCCTGGTCCACATCCTGGAGGATCACCAGGCCCAGGGGCCAAACAGGTCAGGCAGCCCCCAAGGTGACACGGGTCAATGCTCAGAATCTGTCAGTATCCCATCATGCTCTGCTGCCGGTTTATCTGTGGACTTCCGTCAACACGGTGGACATGGCTGAGAGCGGCGTGGAGTAAGCGCACGCCATGGTCTGTAGACCGGCCACCAGGCAGCGCCAGCTGAAGCCCAGCGCCTTCCTGATGTTCTGACAGACACAGCAGAGGGCAAAAAAACAAAGGTTAGAGGTTTGGCCCCTTCACCCACAGAGCAAATGGTTCCTGAGAAACCTGGTCTGCCTCCAGGTGAGTCCTGATCCCTCAGCACCTCAGCCCGAAACAGCCGTTTAGCCTTCAGCTGAGCCGTTAGCTCAGAGGTGTCGGCGTGGAGTCTGTTCGTCCTCGAGCTACAGAAATGTTTGTCTAACCAGGTAACTGTGCGCACACCTGTCAGAGCGGGAAACATTCATTTAGCTGACTCTGTGTTTATCAGGGGCGAACCGTTCTCCAAACCCACGCTCATACCGCGCTGATTTTTCTGGGGGTTTATTTTTTGCTGGGGATTTATTATTATTATTATTATTATTATTGTTGTTGTTGTAATTAAATTATTCTAACTTGCAGACCAGAGTAAAGCGAAGTATAGAGAGTCGTGAGTAAACACTAAAAAAGGTTCAGAATGAAGCATAATTATAATTATGAATGAAATAACCTTCTAGAAATACGAAGACGTTACCGTACCGCTATCCCAGCCGCCGCCGCCGCCACAGTTACACTCTTAATGAAGAGCCTGGGGGGGGCAGTCTCTGTTTCAGAACTGTTAGAAATGAACAATCAAAGACGAAGCAGTGAAGGTGAAAAATCACCTTTTCTTTCGGCTTCTAAATGTAATTTTCCTCAGCTGGTGCATCAAAATACAGTAATTACTAATTCTACTATTGTTTTTTTTAGAAAATGCTGTTTCTTATGTGTAATATGAACCTGTTCTTATCCCAGCTCGTCACATATGGACGCTTGGTCAACACCCCTCGGCGTCACTTTAACGCCCTCCTCCGAGCTCGGAGGTCGAGTTCGAAGAACAAATAAAACAACGCCTGTTTAGACTTTCAAAATAAAACTAGTGGTTAACGTTGTGTTTTAGGTTGAGGAGAAGATTACGAGAATTTAATTACGTAGCATCACTTATAAGAATCGATGCATGAAACGACTTTTTGTTTCACCCTGGAAACGAACGCCGGTCGCCTGAGTCAAAGTCCGGTTTGTGACCCTCCTGTCCTCCTTACCCTGACCTGTCTGTTATTTAAAATAGGCCTATTTTTAGCCTAAGGGCGCCGAGCGACGTGTAAATGGGCAGTTGATTCACTGGCTGGACAGAAATGTCTGTAAATGCAGCGTCATGTCTGAATCATGTCGTCTGGAACCAAACCTGCGTCTTTGCTGCGTCACAAGTTTCAGTTTGAAAGTTTCAGCCTCTTCTTTATCTGACCGCGTCAGGCTGATTCAGTGTGCCGGGGTCAAAGGTCACGCTCACACTGCTGAGTCAATGTTTAACGGCCTCAGGGATTCAAACCTGTGACTTCACCTGCAGCCAACAGGAAGTTAAAAGCCCGTCTGTTCGGCCCGTCTTACTCTTAGTTCGTCTCATGTATCGATGAGCTGCGTGTTGATTGGCTGAACTTTGAACGCATGAAACAGAAACAGGTCATCCTTACCTTCCTGTACTTCTTGTACTTCTTCTTCTTCCTCCTCTTCTTCTCCTCCTTCCTCTTCCTCTTCTCCTCTGGCGTCTCCTCTTTCTCCTCCTCCTCCTCCTCTTCGATCAGAGGTTCGTATTTATCCGGCAGGACGGAGAAAAACACTTCTTTGGATGTTTTCTGTTGCTTCTTCCCCGGCGAAGGAGCCGAGTCCTCCTCCCTCTCCTGCGCTCCCATCCCTCCTTCCTCCACGTCTGTCGGGCTGACTTCTTGTTTTCTCCTCTCGCCTCCTTGTTTTCAGGCAGGAGGACCTTTGGACTGAGGAGGAGTCAAACTTTATTAGTAGCCTGAAGCTCCCTGCGGACACAGGAAACCCTGAGCTTTGACATAAAACACACTAAAAGCAGGATTAGAAGAAGAATGTGGAGCTTTGGGTTTAGTTTTTTTTTGTTGGCTGCTTGAAGTTGAAAACAGTTTTTAAAAGTTTTACTCACCTCGACAGCAGAAGTTTGTGCAGAACCTTTGAGTTCGATTCTCTGCTGCTCAGAATAAACACTGAGACGCTGAGTCAACATCAAAAACTAGAAGAACAGGTCGTCAACAACTGAAAACATCTGACTAATTTTATTTTAAGTCAAATAATGAAGTCCTGAATGGGAGTGAGCCCCATGATGATGAACTTTAGGTTGATTTAAAGTCTTTTAAAGGGACAGGTTTTCAGTTTTTCTCTCTTAGACTGGAGGTTCACACAGACACCAAGCTCATATATGTGTATAAAGTACAGAGCTGGAGAGAAGGGCTTAGCTTAGCATAAAGACTGGAAGCAGGGGGAAACCGTTAGCCTGGCTCTGGCACCTCACTAATTTACATGTTGTATCTTGTTTGTTTAATCTTCAAACAAACAGAAATGTAGCATGAGTCTCCACCAGCTGTGTGAGGCTGCACTATGTGCTAAAAACAACAGCGTGCATCAGAAAGAGGTTGCCAGGTTGGGTCCGACACGGCACCAAAGAGGCAAAAACCAAACCCTGTGCTCACCGAACAGATATAGAGAAGCTGCACGTTTTAGGTAAATCTTGTTTTACACTACCAGGATTCAGTTTGTAAAAGCAGAAAAAGGTATAACGTCAAGTAGGGCTGGGCGATACGGCCAAAAATGTCAAATCAGTCGATATCATTAATTTTCAGGATGAATTTCAAATCATTATTTATTTCAGAGGGTTAATTGCTGATTTGTTTGTGATTCAAATTAATTAAATCAAACAGTTATTGAACATTTGTTATTGAGGAAAATTATATCACAATAATTGCCCAGCCCTGTCCTCTGTGGCCAAAAGTATTTGGACACCCCTGTTCTGGTCTGGATGGGGCTGTATAGGGTTTAGTCTTGGCTACTCACTTCCAGCATTGGAAACTCATAATGCTTCAGCATAACAATTCACTTCCAGCAGTTTGTCTGGTCCCTGTGTCAGCGTGATAAAGCCTGAGTGCACAAAGCCGGCTCCATAAAGAAATGGTTTTCCCAGTTTGTTGTTCAAGAACTTTCCCTCAACCCCATCCAAGACCTCTGACATGAACTGGAACTGGATCAGTTTTGGACTTAACTAACGCTTGGGAGTAAATCCCTGCAGCAGGGTTATCATCTGCTGGAAACCAGAAAGATCACGCGTTCAGATGTCCACATACTTATGGCCATGTGGGAACATTGAAAAACCAAACACTAATTTCCCTGAAGTGTTGACAGTGGCTGATACCAACGAGAAGAGCTGCAGACAGACACAAAGCCCGAGGCGCCTCATGTTTGCTTTTCTTTCTTCTGTTATTTCTTCTCAAGGTAGTAATAAGTGAAGCTCTGGCCGGCTTTGAGACCCGAAGCCAGAACAGAAACAAACAAGGACAGAGAGGATTAAGGAAGAAAAACAATATCTCAGCATACCTGAGCCGCTCGCTCACAAACAACACATCAAATGTATCGTGCTTTGCAACAGGAAACATGAATTGTTTCCTGTGCAACAAGTATTCATGCCAGGTGTTAACTGATCATCATTTAAAAAAAACACTGTAGACAAACATTACACATATCGGCGGCTATGATCGGACATTCAGCCAGATGCAGAGGAAGGAAACACACTGCAATCTACAGGATGGAGACGAATGTTTTTTCCTTTATTGTTGAACTGTTTTTCACTACATGACTTGTGATAAAGCAAACTGGAAATAAATAGATAGAACGATAGATGTGGTGACGCGCTTAAGCATTATTTGAGTGAACTGCCGGAAGGATTTAAAGCCTCGCCCTTTCACTGCACTCTTCACAGCTTTTGCAGTTTAAGCCTTAATAACGGAATTTACATTGATTTTTGTGTTTTTGTGCGTCTGTGTGTGTCTACAAGTAGTGTGTAGCTCCAGCAGTCAGCAGTCCAGGGGTTCATGATGCATCATGGGATTTCGATGACCTCTGACCCTGAAGAAACAGAGATGAAAAGAAGAAGTGAGTTAGCACCATCAGAAACCTGATCAGGGCTGTTCACCAAAACACCAATGACTGATCAATTAATCAGTTACTGAAATCTAAGCTATGAAACAAAAACTCCTCTTTGACTTCAAAATGTTGACTTGGGACTAGATCTCCTCTTGGGACCTGATATTGGACTTGATTCAAGACCTGATGCAGGACCTGACTTGAGGCCTGTTGGTCTGAACTTATAAGGTACAAGTATATTTATTTATATTTTTAGAACACAGTGTTGTCTAACGAGATAAAGTTGTAGTTCAACGTTTGCTCCTCACAAAAACAAACATTACATATAAAAAGTGTGCACAGTGGATGAACTGAGCTTACATTGGAATTAGTTTTGTCTTGGATTGGGATTTCACTTATTGGTTTTGACTTGGTACCTGACTTGGGACTTGATTTGGGATTTGTTAGTCTTCACTCGGTTACTTGACTTGGTTCTTGTTGGTCTTGACTTGTTTCTTGACTCAGGACTTGTGGATCTTACCTTGGGGTCTGATTTGGGATTCTGGTTTTGAATTTTTACACAACTTTGGACTTGTTGGTCTTGACTTCTTTTTTGACTTGGGGTCTAATTTGGGACTTGTTGGTCTTGACTTGGGGTCTAATTTGGGACTTGTTGGTCTTGACTTGGGGTCTAATTTGGGACTTGTTGGTGGTTTTGACATTGGGTCTAATTTGGGACTTGTTGGTCTTGACTTGGGGTCTAATTTGGGACTTGTTGGTCTTGACCTGGCATCTGACATGGGGGTTCATACCTTTGACCACTGAGGGCCCTCTCTTGCACCCGACGCAAAGTGGTGCAAGTGTCATTGGTAGTTATATATAGTATTTTCGCGCCAGGCGCCCCGTTGTTTAAAATGCGAATGCACTTGCGCCCATCTGTGCTCCCATGTGAGTATTGGCTTAAAATGGGGTGTGGTAAGGTAAATTGTTGGCGCATCGCTATCTTGAGGCAGCAGAAAGCAGCCACTGAACAAAAACAAACTGTTTTTGACTGTTTTTTATTATTTTAGGGCTCAGTACCTCCGATGGTAAGAGAGACACTGGCATTTAGGCATTGATGATTCAAATCTCCCGGCACGCCGACAGGATCGGTCAGGGTCTAATGTTAATTCATGTTCTGTGTTCTTCTACACATCCAACAGGTCTCACACAGTCCAGGTTCATACAGAGAAACTGAAGTAAAGCACCACCTCCTGATCAGTCCTCTATCAGAGTGTCTAAATTATTTCAGAAGCTATAAGTTGAACTCTGTTTCCTCTTTCCTTTGGTTTGCTGCTTAAATGCACCACGATACAGTATTTCCTGTGACTTTACTGCACACATAAACCTTTAAAGTGACTGACAGCAGCCTCTCTGATCATTAATGTAAACCACTAAAGAAAACACTCATACAGCAACAAAACACAAAATAAGGAAACCACTGTAGGGGAAAGACGTGACCCACAACAGGTTCATCACAGTTTCTAATAACGCAGCGAGGTCCCAGACGTTTCATGGAGGAGATGACGTCTGTCCGCTAACAGACTGGAGTTCAGACGCTTCACTGATAAACCACAGAGCAACATCAGGCTTCATGATCAGAGACGGTTTTACATCACATCCCCCTCTCTGCTGTAAGTCTGCAAATCAGTCAGTAAATTAATGGTTTTAATAATGCGCCATTCATCCGGTATTGTCATAGCAATGTTCCAAAGTACAAGCACACCTTTTAAAGGGAACGGGAAATGACGCTCTGATTGGCTTATTGCATGTTGCGCCTGAAACACAGCCATGACTAATTCACAGACTCACTAAAACCCCTATGAACAACGCTGCCGCCGATCTGACCACTTTTTCAGTTGGACACGCCCCCAACGCCGCTGCTCCACCCGCTTCACGCCGCGCAATTAGATCGTTAAAATGGGGCCCAAAGTCTAAGATATCAGAATGTGACTGAAAAACAGAAGACCGACCGATTGAGGAACAAAGTGGAGAAATCTGACACCTAAATTAGTTTATTGTTTTATATAACAGGAAGTCAAAGTGGATCAAACTGATCAACATCTAAATGAATCGAAACGACACTGATGGGAAAATTAAAGTTGACTCACTGAGGTCTGACCACACGCGCACACACGCTGGCTATTTGAAATGTCAAGTCACAGTATGTTCAGAAACGTGACGCCTCTGACAGGAAGTGTGTGTCCTGTGTGTGTTTCGCTGTGTGTGTTTTGTGCTTCAGTGTGTGTGTACACTGATAACAGGAATTTGGTTTCAGTGGTTTGTATTCATTCAGCCTTTAGTTTCGTTTGTGTTCACAGCGAGTGAAGTTACTGACCTGAAACACTGAACCAACCGACTCTACTGGCACTCAAACTGTGTCAACGCGTCCAGTTTACCTACTTACTTCTTCATTTAGCTGTGAAAATACTTTCAGAACAACCTCTATACACATCAGACTTTAAATTAACTTTATTAATAGCACCGATATAAAAATTAAAATCTCAATCGAGTCATTTCCGTCAATAAATTTTTGTTCTTAGAAATCACTTCTTTAGTTTTAGTCAAATCAAAACTTTCTGTGTAATAATTCTTAGCATGTTGAGGGTTAATCTGTGACCGATACGGCATTATTTATTTAATTGACCACATATCCGATGTAGAAATGGTAACTTTGTCACCTAAAAAAACTCTTTAAACTAAATGTTGTGACACAGAACGGACATCATGATGTGAAATGCATTCTGGGACACTTGTCTACCCCACGGCCGCACTAGGATTTGGACTGGTTGCGGACTGCAGCCCTCTTGAGCCCTGCTTATGTTGCGAAAATATTTAGTAAATAGACGATATTTCTTACGTTTGTGTCGGGCAGATTGACGGTCAGCCCAGCCGGGGTCCTCATGCTCAGGCTGAGCTTCTTCTTCCACAGATAATAAAACTCCACACACTGAGACAGGGACTTCGTCTGAACCTGAACACACACAACAACGAGTTACACCTGAAGAGAAACTCCACGCTGAGCGGATGCTTCAGCAGCAGCAGAAACTCACGGCTCTCTGGACTCTGCTGAAGTCTTTATGATGGAGCTGCAGGGATTTAACCAGCGCCCCCCTCTCCGCTTCGCTCCACCGGACACCTACAACACATACGTAATGTAGTTCACATCAGTAAGTCTCATTTGTGTGTGTGTAACATCAAATATTGTTGCTGGTATAAAGAGCTTTTACTTGGATGCTGCTGAGCTGCGTGCAGCTTGTTGGAGGTTTCAGGCTCTGACAGCAGCTTCTCCACCGTCAGCTGGAAGACAAAAACAACAAACCTCAGTGTCAGTACGGCCAGTTTTGGTTCAGAAAGCTAATCCAACAGGAAGGTGGAACGCCCCTCCCCAAACAGGGTTTCAGGTCTGCAGTGGTAGAACCCTTTGACTGTTAGTTTAATTCCATGTTTTAAAATCCCATTCGCAGCATTGTGAAGAAAGAAATGGCGCTTAGCCCAACTCGTTGTCACTGCAGAGTCTTCACAAAACGTGGTCAAGACCCCTTGGTGTCAGTTTGTAAAGGACCGAGGGAAGTCCTGTAGCGTCCAAGAAAGTCCAAGTCAGGATTGGGCTGGACGGTGGGCCAGAACCCGGACTTTCACCCAGGAGACTGGTGCTCGATTCAAAACAAACAAAAACAAACACTGAGTGTTTTTGCTTTTAACCCAAACCGAGATCTTTACCTGAACCGCAACAAACTGCGACGTTTCACAACCTGACCCACTAGTTTAGTAAGTAAGTCTAAATCAGGGTTGCCTACTGTCCCGTATTGGCCGGGATGTGCTTCACCAACAGCAGCAGTGCAGATCACGACCCTTGACCCCCCTCCCCCACCACGCCTCAGTATACGTTAAGTAAAATTAAATATGCAGCTACTGTGGGAATTATTATTATTAAACCTACCAAATATTTAATTTTGATTATTATGAGAAACTGTTTAAAACATTACATCACACAAAACCACACCCCCTTTTGTCCCTTATGTCTTGGTGACAAAGTTGGCAACATTAGTGTAAATGAACTGAATATTTATTGCTGACTTGACCGCGGAGGCCTACACGTCCAGAAACTAGGCTAAAGGGTGTTAAAAAGCGCCGCCAAAGGGTCTTGGCCAAGCGCCCCCATGTGACGAGTTGGGAGTGAGAATGTGTTGGTTTGATAAATACTCTTGTGCTCTGCGTTGTAGCTCGGCATAAAGACAGGAAGCAGAGGAGAACAGCGGCTCCGTCCGAAGTTCAGAAACGTCTAAAGTCACCAATTAAGGTGTTGACTGTTGTTTTCTACACTGAGCAGACAAAACAAGCAGCGGCGTTTAAACCACAGCCTGTGGTTTCAGGGGGCGTTGTGTGCTGGAGCTGTTTCGAGTTGAACAAGATGATGTGACTATGTGCAACTTCCTCAAAGCTTGTCATCATAGTGAGGTCGTCAGACCAAAACCAACAATTTCCCAAAATGTTGAACAACTACTTGAAAGGCAAACGTTGCGGTGAAGGTGGAAATATTGGTCTGATTTCATGGTTATTTATAGTTTATCTGTAAATGAAGATCTGAATGTGGACCGTCGTCGTCACGTGACGGCTGATCAGACTCACAAATATAATCAGACACTGGTTTTAAAATAGAGGTGTTATTTTCTAAATAATCAAAACTCTGTCCAAACAGCAAATGAGATTTTACCATGAAGTCTCCTCTGCACTCTGATAGGATGTGGAGGGCCGACTCTGGGCTGGCCCCGCCCCCTGGTACCACGCTGGAGCGAGCCATCATCAGCAGAGCTTCAACTGGATGAACAACGTGTCGATCAATAAATCATCCAATCATCACCACGGTTATAACAATGAGAACATTTCTCTCCATGCGGGCGTACCTCTCAGCTGATTGACAGGACGGTCCAGCTCATCCCATGGCGTCCACAGCAGCACGGCATTGTGGGAGTCGGAGCTGGCATGTTTTCGGTCCAGCAGAGGTGGGATTTCAGCCTGGAAGCTCCGCCCTTTATTGATCTGCCTGTGATTGACAGATCCGTGTCAACAGGTGATCACACAGCGACATCAATGAAAAACTGTGCCAGTGATTCGATTAGAGGAAAATTTTTACATACGGCTTAAAGATTCCGGGAGGAGGAGAGGCTGTCTCCACAGCAACAAGATCACTGAGTCCATCTGCCAATCAGAGCCACAAATTTTACGTCCCGGCCAATCAGCAGAGGAAGCTGTTTAATTGTTAAGCTAAAGTCCCACAGCGCCCAGGTCAGCACAATGTTTCTATTCTAACCATAAATATAAATTATCGGTGTAGATTATTTATTATTTTAGATGTAATAATCGATTAGATTGTTACTTATCCTGGATCTTTTACTCCACAAAAAACAAAGCGATAACCATACAGGGTCGATGACGTGTTTTTTTAACAGAAATCATCGCAGCTATCTGGTGGGTACAAGTATAACACAAACTCGTCCATGCTCTGTGGTACTGGAGACGCCGGGGTACACAGCGAGAGAGGGCTGTGACATAACAAGGTCACTGGCTGGAATCGAACCGGCAATCCAGTGTCAGGTTCTTTTACCAATTTATGTTTTCTTAAGTAGGAAATAATAAAATGTTTGCATTTAAATGATACTAGTCCTTCTCCCCAGAGGAGGAGCCCTGTTAGATTTTAATAAAATCTTTCCTCAGGACAAACTTTACATCTTCAGCTCCACTCAGACTAACTGTGAACAAACGTGAAGCGAGCGTTGGGCGCGGCGAGATTACACACAAAGTCAATGCAAAGAGACAATTTCCTATCGCATCTGTGCGAGTTGAAAATCAGCTCAGAGTAAACTGCTTTTATTAGATTAACTTTTTACTTTAAGTTTTGGGATCATAACGTTGATTTATCTTCACGTCACTGTGTTGTTGTTAGCGTCAGTGTTCACCCTGACCTCTGTGAAACTGCCGCTTCATATTTAAATAAAAGCTGGACACTGCTTGGAGAAAAGAAAGCCTGGAAGTTGAACTCGTACTTGACTGTGAACAGGTTAGCGTAGCCCTGATCGATCCAAACTCCATTCAGAAAACAAACATTTTATAAGTTGTTGTCTTGCTGGCTCAACGAGGAGAGCGTCGCGAGGATTAAATTCACATTAAATCATCAGTGTGTTCGACACATTTGAATTCGTAATGAACGCGGCGGCCTCTAGGTGTCAGGATTAACGACGTGTTGACTTACTGTGTGTGTTGTGAAGCTTTACAGTCTGCACTCTCTGCTGCCTCCTGGTGGTGAGGGAGCAGTACAACCCTGGCCCCGCCCTGTAGGGACACAGCATGGGCGGCGGGGTGTAGTGCACACCATCGACACCTCCGGCAGCAGCTTCCTCGCCATCACCCGCTCTGCTCTCAGTCCCATCTCCCTTAGCAGTCCCTTCCTCTTCTTCTTGCCGTAACAGGCTGCGGTAGAGCACAGTGGCCCCGGTGGCTGGCGAGAGGCGACTGCTTCGCCTCTGCGCTCCTTTACACGCCTTGGCCGGGCCTTTGGGTTGGACGGGGACGGAGACAGGCAACACCATCGAGGCTACTGGGGATGGGTCCTCACCCTGGAGAAAAGGGTAAGAATAGGGTTATCATGTGTCACGCAGACCGGCCCGAAATACTTTCCCCTAAAGACTCACATTGTGCAAGAAGGGGTGGGAACGTTTTAGTCACATCCCCTACAACATGACTCGTTTCAGAATTTCATCCATTCAGTCTAAAATATATATATAACCAGTCTACAAGGCGTTAGGGGGGTGATGGGGCAGTGGATAGGACACATGCCTTCGGTGTGAGAGACCCACGGTGACACCAGTTCCCCACATTACATGACTCAGAATAAAATGTGGGACGAGATCATAGGTACTTCTCAAATTGACCTAAAAGATCCACATTCCCATTAAAACACCCACATACAAACACTAAGACCTGAAATCAATTTAAGCATCGCAATCGCCGGGAGGGGACTGTCGTTAACGGTAACAACACATTTTTAATTAGGGTTATTGGTTGGATTTGAAGTAATAAGTTTTACTTCCAATCAAAGATAGGATGTTAACAAATAAATCAGACAATGTAAAAGCAATTTATTGATATTACCAAAGTTATGCTCTTGAAATAAAATCCAGAGTCCTCAATGTCCAAGACCAAGACCAAGACCATCAAAAAGTGGTCTTAAAGGAGACCTATTATACTCTGTTTTCAACTGCTTTTTCTACCAACGGCTCCTTCTACATAATACAAACCAGCCGATGTTCCATATATGGTCATGTGCTCCCACCCTAATGGCACAGCAACGCTCAGTCTGCCTGTTCTGCCCAGCAACAACAACAGCCCAGTAACATGCTTCAGGTCTTGGCCAATCAGAAGACAGTGGGCTTTGAGAGGGGGGCTTTAAAGAGATAGGAGCATCTACAGCTTGTTCAGACAGAGGCTGAAATGAAGCCCTATATATTTTTTAAACTTTAAATCATGCAAAGCTGCCATACAGGAGTCACAGAACCACAATATAGGACTGGAAAAGCAGTATAATAGGTCTCCTTTAACAACGGTCTTGAGACCAAGACCAGTCTCAAGTACTACAACACTACATCCACCAACATGTTCCTGAGCAAGACCCTTAAACTCTAGTTGCTCCAGAGGCGTGCGACCTCAGACATAACCATTATAACCACATTACCAACAATAAAAATGCAACATCCGGTTAGATTTTCAAAATAAAAGTACTTGTTAATTTTGCAAAACATTGCAAACAAACAGCACATTGTCAAACATAGTGAAACATCAGAATTGATTAGTTTTAGGCACCAAAAGTTCTTGGTTAGGTTTAGGAAAAGATCATGGTTTGGGTTAACATAACCACGTTTATATAACTTCAATAACAACATTCAACGTTGACTTTTTGTTTCACACTGGAAACTAACACCAGTCCACTAACGTCCAGCCCTCCGTCCACCCCTTCCCATATCCTTACTCTGACTTCTCCGATAAATATCCTACAGCCACCATAACCGTTCAATAGCGATACCGCTGACCTTCCCCCAGTGCGTTGAAATATGGCGCTAAGGGGCACCCTAGCCCTTGGTGCTTTACAAACTGATGCCAACAGGTCTTGACAACGCGTCCTCATGTGACGACATGGCAGTGAGAACGTGTTGAGCCAGAAGTTGAACTTTTTAGGCTTTACGACTTGCTCAGCGACTTTTGTGTGAATGAACGGAGCACCGCCTCCAATGCTACATCCACTTCTCTTTAAGCACCAAGTGCCTGAGAGCCAGGTCGCCTCGTCCATCCACCGGTGCTTAGCTCAGCTTGGAAAAAAGCAATAGCTATTGTTTCTGGGGGCCGGGGGCCTCACTATTTATTATACAAAACACACAACTTTAATAACTTTATTCACTGATTCAGGTGAACTGGTTCATAATTTATGGAGATTATAGATGGCCAGATAGTTTTAAAGTTATTGCTTACTGCTGCTAACTGTAGCTGGCGTAAGCTAGTTAGCTCAGTTAGCTGTGCAGTTAGTGGCCCTATAAGTGTTTAGGGCCGGGAGGAAGAATTTACTTCATCGTTTGGCCAATTTTAGACTTTAGGAACATGACAGAAAACATGATGGAGAAAACTTGTTGTGTTGTCGTTGTGGGTAATCCAGTAAAGACTCTAGGAATAATTGTAAGAGTTATTGTGGACCTTTTTAAACCATGCAGCCGATCTGGAGCCGCTGTGGGATCGCATGTGTCCGTTCAGCGCTGGCAGACTCCTGAAATCCCGCTTACACACCATACACAGCAGCCTGTAACACACAGAGCAGATAGATTAGTGAGGCTGTAAACGGACACCGTTACATGCTGAGAGGCAAACATCCCATTCATTCATCTTACCTGCACTCTAGAGTCTCGCCGCTGCTTTCAGGCTGCGGACGTTTAATCTGAAAACAAACAGAAAAGATGATGAAACACTTCATTATGCACTTATTTACTGCACACATTTAATTACGCAGTTCCTTAATCATGCACCCATTTATTCACTTGCTCACAGTTACACACTTTTTTACCCCAGATTCATTAGTTAATTGCATACTTACTTATTACATGCACTTTTTGCTTACTCACACCCTTAATATTTTATTTACGAACTCATTTTCAAATTAAAATGTTTACACCTGCTGAAAAACTTAGTATTTTTGGTTTATCATACACACCCAGGTCCAGTCTGGTTGAGTATCTCCTCCTCCTCCTCCTCCTCTTTTTCTTCCTCCTCCTCGTCCTCGTCCTCCTACACCTCCTCTTCCTCCTCTTCCTCCTCCTCCTCCTCCTCCTCCACACTCCTCTCTCCAGCTCAGCCCAGCAGGGAGGCCTGGAGACTGGGCAGCGCTGCTGACATCCTGACCTCTTCCTTGTGGAGAGAACCCGCTGTCAGCGCTCCCGGCCGTGTTGAGGAGGTCCGTCTGGTCCTGGATCAGCTCTCTTTGGCCCTGGAGGAGGTGCCTGCCAGTCTGATGCGCCTGGTGCTGGCCCGAGTCAGACATCATATGGTAGCTGTCAAACTCTTGCAGACAGCAGCTGAGGGCTTCCTTTGTGTTCAGCTGTCTGGACGTTTGTGTGTGAAGATCCGGTCGCTCTTCCCTGGAATGCATTTGAGGATCCGGGCTGGAGATTGTTGGGGTTTGCGGGTAGTGAGGACTCGGACCAGGGGTCGTGGGGCTACAAAATGGCTGGGTGGCGTTATTATCGTGGCAGTTGTCGTGGAAATACTGGCTGCTGGAGAAGTCTTCAACAGACGATGAGCTGAACTCCACAGAGCTCCATCTCCCCAGGGCGACTTCTCCAGACATGGAGCCCAGTGAAGAGCACTGCAGCTGGGACAGAGTCGGCCCCAGAGGCCTCCAGGTGTCCTGAACTGGACCAGGTGTGTCCCCCTGTCCGTACAGCCCACTGGCAATGAGTGTGTGAGTGTTATAGGGATGTGTGTATGTGTTCTCCGGTTCATCTCTGTGGTGAGCCACATCGTTACTGAAGTGGTTCTGGTCCTGGAGGTGGAGATCCAGGTGGGCGGTGGTCTGGTTCTGCTTCAAATCAGATACAGACAGGTCAGTCAGCAGCAAGTGGCATTTATGGTTCTGATATCTGATGGAGGAGAAAAGACCTTACCTGGTAGGGGTAACTGTAGCTCTTGAGCAGGTAGGAAAGTTCTGAATCTGGTTCAGATCTGCTCCAATTCGAATTATCTAAACCTTGATCATGGTTTGGGTTGCAAAGATGGTGCTGGGGTACAAAGTGAGGGGAGGTCACCTGGGTCTGGGGTTCAAGGTGAGGGGAGGTTACTTGGTGCTGATGGAGGTGATGGGAGGTCACCTGGGTCTGAGGTTCAAGGTGG